>CAUJGJ010000125.1:897500-910000 GCA_963170055.1 Halisarca cf. caerulea
TAAGGGGGCTGTACTGGAATAACTCTGCTAGCGCGACTGTGACTTTTTGCCAATCCTCTCCAATTCATGATCAGATTGAAAAATTTGTCCTATTAATGAGTGTATATAGTGGACTACCCCACTAGATCAACAACTATCCAACTAGATCAACAACTATCCAACTAGATCAACAACTATCCAACTAGATCAACAACTATCCAACTAGATCAGCAACTATCCAACTAGATCAACAACTATCCAACTAGATCAACAACTATCCAACTAGATCAACAACTAACCGACTAGATCAACAACTAACCGACTAGATCAATGACTAACCGACTAGATCAATGAGTAACCAACTTGATCAATGTACACCTCTTTCAACTTCTTTAATCAAGAACAAAATTGATGGCAGACTATACACTTGTGAAGTACAAAGCAGGCTAATGAGGATTCTCTGCTGTGTAGATATATACCAATCAGTTAATTTAAAAGATGCAGCGGTGCAGTACTGTCATGTGCATGCATGCATGGAATTTGAAATCTGGGCTACTGATCAATATAGAATGCATTGTCAGTACCTATAGATCTAGTGCTTTAATTTATATATAGACTGCTAAGATCATGAATGCATATGGCATGGTATAGGATATGATTGTATGCACATGCATAAACCCGCAATTGAGGTGCCCCATGCACCACAAATTTTATTTATTATGTAAACAGTGAATTCTTGTTAATCTGCCACTGCTTTATCCGCCATCAATTGCAACTTTGTGCATGAATTATTACAAAAGACTGTAAATTAATTTGGATAATCCACCAAACTCGTTAATCCACCAATATTCTTCGAAACAAATTGCGGCGGATTAATGAGAATTCACTGTAATTCCGGATAGCATTATAATTCTCCGAGACTGTAATTACTATTATGTGTATATAAGGTTCTATATCACTGTGATCAAGAGCTTGTACTTCGATCATTTATCTACTATATAGGCTCGCATTCATGCTGAGAAATATTGTGGCATGCATGCATGTACTATATTGCTTGTGATCAGTTATTGCAATAGTGTTGTAGTTGGCTGCACGCATATATATATGGATTAATTATTGAATGGCAAGAGAGTATACAATTAATGATTAGTACAGACCTTGTATAGAATATTAATTGCCGATATATGCTATAGTACATATGTGCACTACGTAAGTGAAAAGCCAAAAACTGTCAGTGATCAAAATCAGTATCATGTGTGTGGGGGGAGGGGGTGGAGAGTAAATGCATGATGTTAGCTGTTCACGCACACATGGATACACTCCCAAAAGCTAGGGACTTTCCTTAGTAGTTGAGTCTGAAGGTGGCTCCGTAGCACTTATCGTAGCTGTCCAAGGAAGGGGGGAAGACGGAGCCGGGGCAGATCGTCTTGGTGCAGTCGCTGGAGCCAAGGAGAATATAACTGCGATCGGAGGTTCCATACAACATCACAGCATCTCCAGCATAGATGGGTGTACCGATGGTCTTGTTGTATGCGGCAATCCTGAACGATGATCCATGGCAGTCACACCACCTTGCGCTGTCCTCAAATCCATCCTCAATGGAAGGATTTCCACCACAGTTGGATAAACGACAGGTGTGGGAATCGCAATCCAACCATTGGCTCGTCTTGAACTGAATCATAGATACATAGTCTCCCACGCGGACCACACCGTGCCCATCCCGACGGAAGATCTTGAACACTTGCCCATGACAATCTCTCCACTCATCCCAGTCCAGGAGCCGTCCTCCACAGGTTCCACGACTGCACCCATGAGAGGTGCACTCCAGCCAACTTCCAGAATCAGCCATTGTCTGAAGAGCCAAAAAGTATCCACTTTGCACAACTGGAGGTGGGTCACGGTAGGGATCGTAGCCATGGAAGCTTGGAGGGCCATTCAGACTCTGGGCTATAAGGAAAGGAAATAACGAGACAACTAAATACCTTACACATATTATAGAGAATGCAGAGGTTGATTTTATGGTTATACACTGTAAATTCCTTACAGACATAACACACTCTACATCCACTGTGGAAAGTATTCGTTTGCATCTAAATCTTAGTATATAGATGAGTACAAGGATATACAGACATGGAGATGCTACAATTTTATGGTTATATATATGACATGGATACACGCAGTGAACAGGACTATACGTCAGACTCATGAGAGCATTCTCACATTGATCAGACAAAATGGGAGGAATGCAATCTACAAACGCATTGAAGTGTATCGCATGCAGTACTAGCTGCACGTGGCTTGCAACGAATAGCTTAGTCCAATGTACTGTATAATGATTCTGATGCATGCAACGAGTAGCTAGGGCTGATCTATACAGAGCGGCTCTGAGCCTGGCCCTCCTATAATGCCAAAACAGCTTAGCTAGAAATCCTTCAAAACAGTTCTGCTACAAATTCTTCTTACCGTTCGTCTTTTCATAGCCGTGTGACACAGCAGCAGTGGAAACAACCAGAAACACAGTAGCAAGGATGTTTGCCATAGTTCAGAGGGTATACAACTTGTCCTTCCAATTCTTTGAATATGCACACAGTTTTGAGTTCCCTTGAGCTGAAATTTTCTGACAAGAGTGTTCTCATATATACTCTGTGATCAGCCGGAGGGTGTGCCCGTACACAGGATAAGCCTACCACCTATGTCTTCACACACATTACATTACGGAAAATTCAAACATGCTATAATGTCTCTGTACAAGCAAGTACACAGATTCAGGCATAGAGGTGGTCCTGTGGTTTACGTGCACAGCTATCGGTGAAGTGAATACTCATGCACATCCACCCACACCTACGTATAGCATACATCATGCACACACCCACACACACACCCATATGGACACACATACGTACATACATACACACACAGACACACACACACACACTCAGAACCATACACATGTACGCCATGGGACTAGTGACATGCAATATGGAACTTGAAGTGAAATGGCCACATTATACATACGTATACATTCATAATTTACAAGCATGTATGTATGCATTTCCAATTATGTACTCACAAAGCAAATATGTAGAAATATCAGCAGATACGATGGCAAGTATTCACATGTAAGGAGGATTTTATAAGAACATGTCTTTGAAATAATCGTCAAATTGCTCTTCTTGGGGTTTCTCCTGAGGAACGTCTACTGGTTCATTCCAGATGTTACCCTCATTATGTGTTTCAGTGCTTGCAGATGATGACTGTTCTACATCTGAACTATCACTAGAACTGTCTGATACCTGTCTCTGTGAATCACTGGATGGTTTTGAGTATTTCCGTTTCTTGTGGCTGTGTTTTTTCTTTGTTCTCTTTTTGCTCTTTCCTTTCCTCTTACTAACACGGTGACATTTTCGGCAAGAGTTTAGTTTCTTGGAACAGTTGTCACATAATCGTACTTTGACCAACGAATTCTTCTTTTCTCCATGCTCTACATACCCAAAGTTCACTTCCCAGCTAGCAAGTTCTACTGTCTCTTCACAGTGTTTGCTACCACAGATAAACTGGCCCTTTCCCACAATAACTTCTTTCTCGGTCCTCCAGCGCAATGCCAGCAACCTTTCTTTGTACCTAGACAGGTCAGTAATAGCGTATTCCTTAAACAATTTATCGTAGTACGTCTTGGCTAATCTCTTCTCCCACGTATCTGGTTCGTCGTTTGTATCCCACACGAACTTGTGCTGTTCTTGAAGTATGTCATAGTCGTTTCGGTCACGTGATGAATCTCTTGTGAAATGCTCAACACCTTGTCCTTTACTAAGCAGATATTGATTAACCAGAAGTTTATGCCTGGAGTAGGCATCAAGGGATAGTAAATGGTATCGTCTGGTCTTCCAATCTTCCTTGTCTCTTTCTTGTTCGAAAAATGTGCGCGATGGGAGACTTTTTGAAGAAGAGGGAGTTTGTGAGGAAGATTTTAACAGGTTGTCATCTCGCTGTAACCTCTTCTGTCTTACTGGTTCTACCTCGAATTCCGAATCCAACTCATCCAAACGTTGAGCAGCCATTTTCGATATGAGGAAAACCCTGCTATTACTTCTACGGTTAGTCTGGCGCACCCGACATATTTCCGGCTCAGACATTTTATGGCTATAAAATGGCGAAGCCGGAAATGTTATCCAAGCCAGACTACTCCGGAAAATGGCGTCTCCTAAAGATAAGCACAACGGATTCACTCGTTTAAAGTCAGTGGATGCTTTAGACAGTGCAAGTGACGATGAATATGACGATTCTATACCATTATATAGGTAAGTGAGTTAACTTAGGAAAGAGGGCATTTAAAATATTGAAAAGTTGACCTATTTGTGTATAGGTCAGAGCATGAGTATCTATGGTAAGAGGCATATATAGTGTCTATGGTCAGATAAACCTGGACAGAACAAATCACCATATATCCATAGTATACCCGACAGTGGTGTTGGGATATGCACATTAATATGCATTGTCAGCCCTATAGTAAGACGAATTATCTTCCTGTGCTACTGAAGTATGGTATTTCTCATCATTTCTAACATGTTCTTTGTCTTTAAATTTCTCTAACAACTGTGTCAATGTCCACCGTAGGAGCTCATATGCTTGTGTTTGCATTAAAGTGTGCTATCATGGTGTGCTCATCTTGAGTGTTCTACTGTTGCTGGCGTTTGTGGTGTTTGGAGCATACATGGTGTTCCAGATGCAGGCAGAGATAGGACAGTTGAAGCAGTCTCTTTATCAGCTCCAACAGAACAGAAACAAGTCCAGTGGGTTGGATGGTTCTGCGCTGAGTGAGCTACGTTCCACTCATTTTGGTGTTCAAGCTAACATAAGCAGGTTAGCAAAGCTTTTTGAAGGCAATGAAGCTGCAATTGCAAGCTTGAAGAAGACAGTGAGTACAGGTGAGCAACTAAGAACAGCCATGGTGCATGGTGCACAACATAGGTTGGCTAGGTTAGGTTTGAGAATGGTTGCCCTAGACTTATTTGACCATTAGGTCTACTGCCAAGGGTGAAAGACCTCCTTTACAGACTAACTAGGCTAGGCTAGGTTTGGTTGCCCTAGACTTTCATAATCATTAGGTCTGTTAGGGAGGCAGGAGGTGGCTGGATGCCGCCCTTGATTTTTATTAATTGTGGATTTTATTAAAAATTTCCTTAAGAATCAACAGTTGTGCACGCAGTGAAACCTCTGTAATCCGACACACACCCTCCACAACCGGACCATTTTATGTTATGAGTTATAGTCATCATATAGCCTCATTGAGTGTCGGATTAGAGAGGTTTCACAGTATACTGAACAACAGTTGTGCATGAGTTGTGTTTGCTCTGTCACTTGGTGGCCAATTGTGATGTGTGTATTGTATGGAACCTTTAAAAGTGGTCTCTTCCGCATCCACTCTTGTCTAATGCTAACACCATGACAAAGCAAGCAGCAGGTTGAAGCTGTATGGCTAAATACGTACACACCTCTGTGATGCAGTTATCTGTCAGCTATGTTTGTATAATTTGGTTTATTTTGAATAGTTATTTAATCATGGTGTCTATGACGACATGCATACGTACATACATATGCAAGTGTGTAGTCTCTGCTACGATGTACAGTCAAACCTCGTTAGTGAGTACACCTGGGGACCCTCCAAATTGCTACTCACTATCAGTAGTACTTGCTAACCATATACGTAGATTAGTATTATGGGTTACAAGCTGGGGTATCATATCCTTGCACTTCCTAACCAGGTATTACTCATTAACAGTGTTCTTACTAATGAGGTTCTACTGTATGTATATGAACTTTACGGAATCAGAGTTGTTTGAGTTACCTTGTCGAGTGCATGTGTACGTACACACACATATACGTACATACGTATGTACATGTTTCTTAAAAACAGGGTCTGGTACACTGCAACCTGTCTTGAAGACTATCTGTATATAAGGGCCACCTGTATACAAGGGCCACCTGCATGCAAGGGCAACCTGTATACAAGGGCCACCTGTACACAAGGGCCACCTGCATACAAGGGCCACCTGCATACAAGGGCCACCTACGTACATACAAGGAACACCTGTATACAAGGACCACCTGCATACAAGGGCAACCTGTATACAAGGGCCACCTGCATACAAGGGCCACCTGTATACAAGGGCAACCTGTGTACAAGGACCACCTGTGTACAAGGGCCACCTACATACAAGGACCACCTGTATACAAGGACCACCTACATACAAGGGCCACCTGTATACAAGGACCACCTGCATACAAGGACCACCTGTATATAAGGACCACCTGTATACAAGGGCCACCTGTATACAAGGACCACCTACATACGTACAAGGACCACCTGTATATAAGGGCCACCTACATACAAGGACCACCTGTATACAAGGGCCACCTACATACAAGGACCACCTGTATACAAGGGCCACCTACATACAAGGACCACCTGTATATAAGGACCACCTGCACACAAGGACCACCTGTATATAAGGACCACCTGCATACAAGGGCCACCTACATACAAGGACCACCTGTATACAAGGACCACCTGTATATATAGACCACTGGAAGCTTATTGACCACCTTAGTCATACCAATTTACCACCTGTCAACGGAAACCACTTTTGCTTGACCCTTGAGCTGTCTCTATAGACAGGTTTCACTGGACATTTGTTTGCGTTATTGAGCGAGGGGACCTTGTCTTCAGATACAGTGGCCCCCTCTTAATCACCTAATTCTTCTTACTTGAGAATGGATTTAATGTGTGTGTACAGTGGAACCCACTTTATACGAAACTTAAGGGACTGATGAAAAGTGTTCATGTTACCAGAATTTCATGTTATTGGAACAATTAGGAATACTAGGGACATTGCAGGGGCCACCTTCTGCTTTCATGTTCACCACAATTTCATGTTAGGCTAGTTTGTGTTAAGTGAGTCCCACGGTACTTTAATTGTTTCGCTAGTACAAGTGTATGTGAATTTGCTTACTGTTTCTGCAGCTGGTGTTGAAGTAGATACAAAGCTAATTCAATTCTCAGCTCACAGTAAGCAGATTAAAGAGCTAACCAGTGTTGTGCAGGTATTAAGGAATGTCATCGAACACAACTTCACAGCATACGTGTCACAGCTTACAGAAGATGTGAGTGGACATGTGTGTGGTCATGTGTATTGTATACATATTGCATAACTCCCCCCTCCCACGCACACCACATCCAAAATTAATCTGATTCTTACACACCTCTGGGACAACTGCTGTAGATTAAACCTATCAGCTACGTACATACATATATACGTACATACTAGTTACTACACGGCTGCTTGGGAAGCAACATGTTTACTGGCCGAAAGGGTTGAGGTCTGTAAACATGTTGCTCCCCAAGGAAGCCGTGTAGTAACTAATTTATCTCCTTTTAACACATCTGCTCTGCTATAGTTGCTGTACAACTGTTGATTGTTATGACAAACTGGGCGCTTCGCAAATACTGTCCTGACGGCATGGCTGGGTATGGAAAATATTGCCAGGCGGCTCCTTTGATATATGACATCATTGGGAGATCAGTACCTTGAATATCTTTAGGTCGGAACTTATTTCCATGAAAATTTCAAAACTTAGAATTTAGGAAAAATTGACCCTATATTATGGTAGTCATTCGGCAGGTACATTTTTGTAGCTTTATATGGAAATTATTTTACAGTGTATTTTGTATGCATTGGCTGAATGGACATGCGTACAGTATACCATTGTACCAACACTATGCGTACATATGTACATACATACATATGTATACCAGTACAACCACTATATTACTGACAATTTGTGTTACATATAATACGTATGTAATATATAATATGTAGTATGCACACAGTATGTATATACGTACATTATGTGTGTACCTCTACCTTGTTCAGGTGAGGGTGTTAGAGTCCCGCGTTGGTGGTATGCACCAGGTGGTCGATGCCATCAAGAACGGGACAGACAGTTGTGTGGAGGCTATACAGGAGTTTTCGCGCGGACAAGGGGAACTACTGCAAGACATTTACCTCCTCAAACATAGCAACTACACCATGACAGTGAGTGGAACTTTGAAAGCTGTATTCATACATGCATATGTACGTACGTATGCATGTATGTACATACATACATTTGTATGTGCAGCCATGACAACTTGTGTATGTATTTTGTGTAATATGAGTTCATATGTATAGGTGTCTATGTATGTACGTACAGACAGTACATATGTATGTATGTCTGTACGTGTATGTCTGTACAGTTTGGACTACAGTGTACATCTGTAGACACTATTATACATGCCAGTATGTGCTGTATAGGTATACGTATATAGTGCAGTGAATTCTGTTTATCTTTTGTAACTTGTTTTGACTAAAAACCTTGTACACTGACAAGCGTAGCGGATTGTCTCAATCAACAGTACAGATGTACGTACGTACGTACAGATGACATTATAGTAGATACCACATGGTAACTGAGTAATCTTATTTTCCTGTATTGTATTCAAAGAAGGTGTGAGTAAGAGTCAACAGCCCTTACTGTAGCAGATTTAATACATTTGTTGTGTGTGTGTATACATGTGTGTGTGTGTGTGCGTGCTTGTGTTTGCTTGTAAGGGTAGTAGATGTGGTACGTACACATGTTCATATGTATGGGGAGTAGGTTAGGTATGCATGGGGAATACACTTACTCATTATGTTACATGATGATGTTTGTGTTTGTGTGTTGTGTTGTGTTGTATTCTTCTACATACGTACATATGTATGTGCATGCAAGTTGCATTTTGATCAAAAAATTATACATTTCCATGTTCATAGTGCTTGTTTGAGCATGCATTCAAGTGTGTACTGTACACATACTTGTGTACATGGGCTGGTTAACAATGTGCTTGAATTCACCAAAACTACACAGAACAGTTTAGGCAATTTTGTTTTTTTCACTTCACTTGTGTACCTATTTGTGTGTTAACATGTGATTAATTCTGTGATCTGTGCACCATCATCATCCCTTCAGTTGGAGATGTCGAGAATGTCCAAGAATGTCACAAATGTACAAAAGAGTTGGGCAAAAGCTAAGCAGGATCTACTGCTTCTCAAATCAACCCTTCAGTCGGTTGTGTCTGCTGTGGAGGAACTCAAAGCTTTGCACTCAACACCTGCCCACACTTCTACCATCAATTCCACTGCATCTGTACACGTGATGTCTGCCTCCACTTCACTGCTGTCTGATACATTGACGTCTGTTGTTAGTTTCTCTCCAACACCTACTGGGGAGCAGTCAGATGCTTTCTTGCCCTCCTCTACAGCCCCCATACTGGACCTCACTCTATCACCTTCTGTATCCCTGTCTTCCTTGTCGAGTACAGCAAGTCCAGCCATTGTAGTGCAGAGTGGGTCATATGCGCAGCCAGGTTCTCCTTCATCCCTACATCCTTCAGAAACAGTTTCACTTTTCCATGATACGTTGGAGGCCACGTTTGTTGTGATGCAAAGTTTACAAAGCTCACTAACACCTTCACCTTCTGCAACGTCTAGTGAGGAATATGGGGAATTTGCTCCTGACCATGTACTCTCCACTCATTCCACACATGCACGTGATACAGTCTCAACATGGCAGACAGTAATTGATGATGATGATGAGTTTTTTGTTACCCAATCCCATCCGGTCACTTTTCCACCACAGTCAATGTCGTCATCTTCAGTGCTCCTTTCTTCTCCTGGACCTCAGCCACAGTCAATGTCGTCATCTTCAGTGCTTCTTTCTTCTCCTGGACCTCAGCCCACACATACAGTGGACAATGAAAAACTCACATTGTCTTTAAAAGGTACATATGTACATACAAGTGTATATTCGTGTTCAATAATGCCCCCTTTAAGGCACCACTCTTATGACCACCATTCCTCTTGTAAGACCACCTGTGCTGGTCATACGTAGATACATACATACCTACATACATACGTACGTACGTATATGCCAGAGGCCACTCTTTTTGTAGTACTACCTTTCACAGTCTGACTGGGTGTCTAGAGTAGTAGCCTCTTGGCTCAGACCTCCCAGGGTTAAATAAGCTTCCGTAACCGTAACCATAACAATTCCTAATGGAGTTCTACGAATATGCACATTTACATACAGTGCATACTTTTGTGATGTTTCTTAGTTAGCTTAGATCTTCTGTACTTTAATGTAACCTTTGCACACGTGTTTGTAGCTTGTATGATAGACTAGGGAGGCACAGAAATCCCTGTGGGGGTGGGGTGAATGCCTACCTAATATGTAGTCCTCAGGCTGGTGTGTTGCTATTGTGGCATGAAACATGTGTGTACCTACAAAGGTACACATTTGTGCTATGTGTACCTTTAGTCCGTGTGTATGCATGTGTACATACGTATGTACGTATGTGTTTATAGTGTATTCTCATATTCTATTTCCATCATACATAGCTATTTTGCTTCACTTTGACGAAGCAGATGAGGACAAAGATGGAAAGTTATCATTTAAGGAGTTTTCGAAACATTTCCATACTGTTGCTTCACAAAGGTTCTTTACTCTACTGGACAAATCAGCTGACCATCTGCTCTCCAAACCTGAACTGAATAATGTGCTTGATCTAGTATCCTCAAACATGGCCCACAGTAACTGAACCTCTGACGTCATTTTGTGCCCATTGTAAATACATACGTACATGTAAATTTGCTTATTTGATGTGTGTTTGTGTTACATATACGTACATATCTGTCTCGATTTACAAAGCATTTTGGTTGAACTTAAAATTGGTATATATATATGTGTGTGTGTGTGTGTGTGTGTGTGTGTGTGTGTGTGTGTGTGTGTGTATGTGTGTATGGGTGAACAAATACAATTTATATTCATATGAGCCACATTACATACGTATATAGTTGGAAAATGTTCATTTATATATCTACGTACGTATACAGACTTTCATGTGTGAATGTTGTGTATAAGAATGAATATGAATGCTATAGGGGCATTGCAGGGGTCATTTTCTGCTTTCATATAATTCGTGTTAACAGCTAGCGCTAGGGTGACACTGTTAGCAGGGGTCCACTGTTAGCAGGAGTATAGCAGGGGTCCACTGTTAACAGGAGTATAGCAGGGGTCCACTGTTAACAGGAGTATAGCAGGGGTCCTCTGTTAGCAGGAGTATAGCAGGGGTCCACTGTTAGCAGGAGTATAGCAGGGGTCCACTGTTAGCAGGAGTATAGCAGGGGTCCGCTGTTAGCAGGAGTATAGCAGGGGTCCGCTGTTAGCAGGAGTATAGCAGGGGTCCACTGTTAACAGGAGTATAGCAGGGGTCCTCTGTTAGCAGGAGTATAGCAGGGGTCCACTGTTAGCAGGAGTATAGCAGGGGTCCACTGTTAGCAGGAGTATAGCAGGGGTCCACTGTTAACAGGAGTATAGCAGGGGTCCTCTGTTAGCAGGAGTATAACAGGGGTCCTCTGTTAGCAGGAGTATAACAGGGGTCCTCTGTTAGCAGGAGTATAACAGGGGTCCTCTGTTAGCAGGAGTATAGCAGGGGTCCACTGTTAGCAGGAGTATAGCAGGGGTCCACTGTATACGTATTTTATACAGTGTTACCTCTAAAATCCGACACTCAATGGGAATTGTACGTACTTGAAAAAAAGTGCAGAGGTTGTTGGATTACAGAGTAGCTATTAGCATACTTCAATATAGTGACTGTACCTCATGAGATGGTTGGATTAGAGAGAATGTCAGATTACAGAGGTGTTGGACTATATACAGAGGCTTCACTTTAAGAAAGGATTCACATGCATGTGTTCATGTACGTATGTACGTATATATATATATATATATATAATTATATATATAAAATATGTACATATATAAATGTGTGTGCGTGTGTGTGTGTGTGTGTGTGTTTGTGTGATACAGTACGTGGAAACTCGTTATAAATAAAGAATTCTGTTGTAATGAATTTAATTTCTGCGTATAATTATAATTATACTAAATTCATGCTACCCAGTTGTTGTTTTGCTATGAAAGTGTAACTGGTTATAGTGCATGAATTTCTGCAAAGCAAAAAAAAATCAGTGCATGTCCCCTGGGGTTCACCAGTCATTGGTTCAATGAGCAACTGGGCTGCATGAGGTCACATTCATGAGCAAAGGGCATGGGTTAATGAATTCTCGTTCATCCACCACAAACCGTTGAAATATTTGGGTGGACTGGTGAGTTTGGCAGATTATCCAAATCAATATGCAGACTTTTTAATTATGCACACATGTACAATTGTTGGTGGATAAAAGTGCTTGGCAGTTAACGTGGTGGCAGATTAATGAGAATTCACTGTATTTGTACCATGCATGCACCACTCACCCATGAATATCATTAAATGTTATAGTACGCATAATACCTAATTAACACTTGTAGTACAGAAATCCCCATGTATGTATATGCATAATATACTTGCATGTATACATACAGTATACTGTATACTCAGCAAAAGCGAG
>CAUJGJ010000125.1:917500-932500 GCA_963170055.1 Halisarca cf. caerulea
TTCGTACGTATGTACGTACGTATGTGTATGCATATGTGTCTACTTAATGTGCACTGCAGTCATACGTAGCAACCACACCTACGTATTCCTGCTAGTGTTGAAAGCAAGGATTGTCATTTTCAATGTAATCATTCCACACCCATACAGGATGGGCCTACATTTAAACTAATTTACGTGCATACATACGTATATGCGTATGTACCCCAATCACCAACGTATGTACGTACGTACATACATGCACCTACATACGTACGTACGTACATACGTAAATCCCGGTAGAGTTTATTTACTATTTGCGATTTTTCGTGATGGCTGCAGACAATTTGTGGTGACATGTACATGTACATACGTACATATGTACGTACGTATATACGTACATTCATACGTACCGTATGTACGTATGTAATTACCATGCTCTGTGTGTGCTTTGCTACTATGTTTGTGTATACATGTGTGTGTGTGTGTGTGTGTGTGTGTGTGTGTATGTGTGTATGTGTGTGTGTGTGTGTGTGTGTGTGTGTGTGTGTGTGTGTGTGTGTGTGTGTGTGTGTGTGTGTGTGCGAGGTGTGTGTGTGTGTGCATGTGTGTGTGTGTTCTTCAGTCTTTGTACAGTACGATGTGATACACACACTGTTGCCATGTTATTCATAGTATATTCCTTGTATACAGTCCATGTGCAGTGTGCTTTGAGGATAGAATAGAGCGTTGCTGTCTAGAGTTAGCTGCCATGTTGGAGGACCTGAATAACCAGCTGAAGAAGAAAGTAGAGCAGCAGCTTGCGAAGGCTGTGGACAACTTACTGGGGTACATCAGATACCAGTTCTATGAACCCAACGGTTTCAAGTGGGGACGGGTCACAAAGGATCATCCAGCTTTTCCGAGGTGTGCCTGTTTGTGTTTTTACCTTTTGCCAATCAGGATTCACTTACATGCATACAGTACATGCATATACGTACTATATGTTGGTATTTATTTGTTTTTGTTTCATTGTTACATTCTCCTCACTGGATGTTGCCGTCTCACAGGGAACAGTATATCAGACATTTCTGTGTAGAAATTGTCCGAATTAGGGGTACCAACTGCCCCTCAAATCCCCCTTCCCCTGGACTGAAACCCTACATGTGTGGATTGTGTATATTGTCCAATTTGTTTTCGTCCTATGTATGTACGTATGTACATTTTCACTTCCCATGTGCTACAGTGCGTTTCATCCCATTCCACTGTGTACCACTGTGTTCCTAAACTCAAGACATATTTGAAGTCTGTCTATCAATATGCAAATGTTCGTACATACGTACGTATGTATGTACATTTGTTCGCATGCACTACGTAGCTACGTATGAATGCATATGTACACGCCCAGATTTGGTATTGCAGCGTTTATTAAAAGGGCGGTCCACTCAACATCCATACGTACGTATGTACATCTGAAAGTGCTATGCACAGTACATATGTATGTTCGTATGTACATACGTACGTACGTGTGTATTTTAACTGTCCCTGCTTATGTCAAGTTTGAACACACGTACATACATACATATTCATCTATAACCTCACCTTGGTGCAATCCTTTCTTATATTATACATACGTACATTTGTACATATGTATCAATAATGTATCCACACATTATGTGAAATGAATGATGTACGTATGAACGTATTTCTAATATTTACGTAATTGTTATGTACAAGCAAGTGCGTATATAATATACACGTATGTACGTAGATATCTAAATGATGTACTACATACGCACATGCGTATGTACTTACAGTATGTACATATATACAGTACGTACGTATGTACGTACGTACATGTACAGTGCATATGCAGCACATAGTAATATACAGTACGTATGTACGCAGAACATGCAGTGTATTGTGTGTTGGCTGTGCAGGTATTTCACTGTTATTGGGGGTGGACCGGATCTGGTATGGAGTGAGATCGAAGGGAGCAAAGGACGATATGTGGTGGCTCACAACGGCTGGGTCATGAATGCTGACCCTCTGAAGAACTTTGCTGACCCAGGCTCACAGGTGTACTTCCAACGGGAACTTGTGGTGTGGGGGGATTCCGTGAAGCTGCGATATGGGAAGGAGCCCAAGGACAACCCTTGGCTCTGGGAGCACATGATTCGCTATACGAAGATCAGTGCATGGTTGTTCCAAGGCTTCAGACTTGACAATTGTCATAACACGCCTATTGTGGTAGCTGAGGTATGTATGTGTGTGTACATACGTACGTATGTATGTGCATATGTATGTACTATGTACGTATGTGTGTGTGCATGTGTGTATGCGTGCGTGCGTGCGTGCATGCATGCGTGCATGTGTGTGTGTGTGTGTGTGTATGCGTGCGTGCATGTGTGTGTGTGTATGCATGCGTGCATGCTTGTGCAGATGGGTGTATGCAAGTGAGCTTATAGAGAGATTGTATTTTTAAGGCAAAACTTGGAGACCTACGTACGTAAATCTGGGGGTTTTGCATGGTTTCATACGTACGTACGTAACTGTAGCATCTGCGTACATAAATAAGGGCATGCATAAGACCTCTCCTTTTCGATTTCTCACCCTGTCTTTAGATGCTTCTGGAAGTGGCCAGGAGTGTGAAGTCCAACCTTTATGTTATGGCGGAGCTGTTTACTGGTTCGGAGGGAACTGACAACTATTTTGTGAACAGACTTGGTATCCATTCTCTTGTTAGAGGTGTGTGTGTGGTGGGAGATTAGGCAGTGTGTGTGTGTGTACATTGCCGAGTGCAAGAGTTACTGTTAACAAAATACTGCACATGTACGTACATACGTACCCGTGTGGAGCAGATGTCTGTACGCGCACTATGAATATACATATGTACTTATGCACAGTGTGTACGTACGTATACACTGCATAGGCACACATTCTTGCAGGGCTTCGTATGTTTCATGCATCAAAACCTTTGCTGCAATTCACTTGCAAAAATAAAGTCCTGCAAGTATTAGCACCTATACAGTATATTTGTATGTACGTACGTACGTAACAGTACATACTGTATGTACGTACGTACGTATATGCATTTGCCATTATTTGTTGTACCACCACTGTGTTTTGTGTCTTGTCCAGCATATAAAGTTGTTGCTGTTATCTTCTGTAATTTTGTTTAATGTTGAATGTACATATGCTGGAAAAGGCAGGGAATTCTTTGTCGTAAATTGTCTGGATGTACTGGGCATTTGCTAGCACATATGTGCGTGCATAGATGCACATGTGTACACACACGCGAGCGTGCATGCATGCACACACACAACACACACGCACACTGACACAACCACACCCACACCCACCCACCCACACACACACACATGTACGTATGTGCTTGTGTTAGCTGCTTTTTGTACATATGTGAGTTATATATTCATAATTCTCATCCATACACTTGAACAGTCTATGTACCTGTACATTATGTACGTAGATGCAGTATGTAAATGCAACTTCTGTGAGGGAGCAATTCTTTTATATATATCACTCCTTTATCATCAGAGGCCATGTTTGCTCCCATTCCATTTGAACTTGGTCGTCTGGTCTACAAGTATGGGGGAACCCCCGTGGCCTCGTTCATGATGCCTCCCAAGCTGAGACCGACCACTGCTCATGCCATTTTCTACGATGTGACACATGACAATGAACCAGGACACATACTGGTGAGTCCGTACAGGGTGTTGTTATTGGTGAGTCCGTACGGGGTGTTGTTACTGGTGAGTCCGTACAGGGTGTTGTTACTGGTGAGTCCGTACGGGGTATTGTTACTGGTGAGTCCGTACAGGGTGTTGTTACTGGTGAGTCCGTACGGGGTGTTGTTACTGGTGAGTCCGTATGGGGTGTTGTTTCTGACCACTCCTCCAGCACCTATCACTCCTTGCCGCTCGTATCCATCACTCCTCACCTCTAGTATCCATCACTCCTCACCTCTAGTATCCATCACTCCTCACCTCTAGAACTCATCACTCCTCCCATTATACCCGCCAAAGTCACTTTAGTTCACATCCCAATTATTCCTCGCTCCACCTGTTTGCATTCAACTGAGTACCATTTCCCTCTTAAATGGTGTGCAGGGTATGTGTTTACCAATTCATGTTCTCTTCAGACTCGTTCTGTCTACGATGCCTTGCCCAACAGTGCTCTGGTTAGCATTGCATCTTGTGCTAGTGGCAGTACTAGGGGCTACGATGAACTGGTCCCTCACAAGGTACGTATGTATGGATTCTCTACTCCATCTTCAGTGACACCGCATGTTCTAACATTCATACCTATACATATGTACATACGTATGTACGTACATACGTATGTATGTAGGTACAATGAGTGTACACACCTACGTATGCTCAGCATGTACACAAAAACGTATATTCAGTGAATACTAGATTTGATTGCATTTGTGGGTTACATACACACGTACATACGTACGTATTTAGCTGTTCAATGTCCGATATTTATACATACGTACGTATACGTACTTGTGTACTGCGTGTTTTGTTTTATACGTACGTACATACGAATTGAATACGTACCTGAATGTACGTATACACACGAGTGCATGTTGCCCCAGATTGATGTTGTGTTTGAAAAACGGCTGTATAAGAAGTGGTCAGCAGAGGAGGATTTTGATAAGGGGATTATCAGAGCAAAGGCCATTTTGAATGACCTACACAAGAAGCTGGCGGAAGAAGGCTACTCTGAGGTGTGTGTGTGTATGTGTGTTTGTGTGTGTGTGTGTGTGTGTGTGTGTGTGTGTGTGTGTGTGTGTGTGTGTGTGTATGTGTGTGTGTGTGTGTGTGTGTGTGTGTGTGTGTGTGTATGTGTGTGTGTGTAGTGATGAAAGAGAGAGGGGTCAATAGGCACTGTACATGTGGTATTGTTGAGGCACGTACGTACACGTACATACGTACATGACTGTTTGCATTTGCTGTGTATTGTATGTGTATATGCTATGTGTAAGGTGTGCGCACGTACGTATATACACTGGTACTGTTGAATATGGGACTGTATGCTCACTGTTACGTATTTTGGTTGTGTGTAGATTTTTGTGGATCAGGTATCGGATGATGTAGTAGCTGTGACCAGACACTGTCCAGCTACACACGAGTCCATCATTCTGGTGGCTCACACCTCATTCAAACATCCACCAGAGGGGGCTTTCCCCACCGAGACCAATCCAATGACATCATTCTGCAATGTTCCAAACTTGACAGTACAAGGTGAGACTACCTCATACTGTACATACTTGCACATTGTCATGTGCTTCAAACGACATGTGTTTTCTCTCATTCACAACTACATATGTACGTACGTACGTACGTACGTATGTAGGTGGGTTGTTTTGTGCCCTTATTGACCTCCCTTGATTTTTTTATCCCGGATGTAACACACATGCACAATAATTGCAACAGACTGATTTATGTACTGTATTCAGAAACTACTGAAGTGGGATGGGTAGCCTCAGATACCACCTTATGAGTCCCGTAACTAGAATTTTAACCCTCTATGCTTCCACACACGTACATCTGCCCATCTTGCATTGCTATACCATGTATGTATTGCCCCGCTTGATCCTCATCCTGAAAGAATCCCTAGTAGCAGTTGTCAGGTACGTATGCTTATTGTGTAGGGAACTGTACATACATACCTATGTATGTATTTTGGGTTGTGAGTGTATGCTTCTATTAACTGTACTGTTAATTACATACGTATTTTAGATGGTAATATTGAGATACGTATACATATTTAAGTAGGTATGTACGGTATGTACGTACATGTACGTACATACTCCCAACTGTCTGTCTTCAGATAGTAACTAGACATAGCTTTCAATACATTCTAGGACTAGTATGTATGTACTGCATGTGGTGGAGGAATACCAGTGTATGTAGAGCTGTACTTATCTGTGTATGTACCTCTCTGTGTGCCACCTCTACAGGCCAGATTGAGCATATTGTCTATGAAGCTCGCTTGTTGGAGAGGCAGAATGCGCAGCCGTTTGTCAAGGATGAGCAGGGCCATGTGAATGGCATGACCAGCCATACTCTGTACATGAAAGAGAACCTTCCACTGTCTTCCTCTCTGATGTGTGTCTACCACGGGGAGGAAGGAGGGAACACTGAAGTCAGGTTTACAGACTTATGTCCAGGCAGTGTCATTGCTTTCAAGTGAGTGTGTATGTGTGTGTGTGTGTGTGTGTGTGTGTGTGTGTGTGTGTGTGTGTGTGTGTGTGTGTGTGTGTGTGCACGTGCGTGCATCATGTTTATAGTACTACATTGGCTGTGTTTTGTCTATGTGTGCATTTGTACATACGTATTATGTGTACGTATGTGTATGTTTGTCATTCTATCTACTTATGTACGTACATATCTTCCACAGAGTCAGGCTGTACCCTGAGGCAACGCAAGCTGCTTCCAAGCTTCGTGCTTTCCTTGATCTCCCCTGTCCCCTCACCACCACTGCTGGTGTCCAGAGAGAAGGCAGACAGCTAGCGTCACAACTGAAGGACCTTGTTGCTCCTAAACTCTCTCTCTGTGATCTCAACTATGCAGTGTATCGCTGTGACACAGAGGAGAGAGATGACGGACAGGGAGGAGGGGTCTACGATATCCCAGGATACGGAAGGCTGGTGTACTGTGGACTGCAAGGTTGGTTGTGGGTGGGTTGTCTCATTATCAACTGGAGTAGAGGGTTTCCTTGAACTACTACATACGTACATATACGTAGCTAAAAGCGTGTGTCAGCTAGGGGTAGAGAGTGTGTGAACTTGAGATAGAGGGTGTCTCGACTGAGATACACTCTGTGTCACTTGAAATAGAGGATTTCAACTTCAACTAAGGCAAATATTTGTCCTATCTAAATATACAAGGCTCCCTTTACTATTTCAGTGTTCTCCCCAGAAATAATTTCAGGCATGTTGAATAAGTGCATACGTACATCATCATACACATATACATGCAATGCATGACAAATTGCTGGCAGCTTCAGTTTTGGCCACTAGCATGATTCGTACTAAACATAGATTTTCAATGTTTTTCCTACAAATAGTATTAATTTTTAGAAAAGAAGGCATGTTGGACCAACATGCCTTAAGAGATATCTGGGGAGAACACTGCATTCATACAGTAGAACTTGCTTATTGAGTACCTGGGATAGTAGAGACTCCTGGATAGTACATACACTGTAAGTACTCCTCATTCTGTCCCCTCCTATACATACAGTACATAAATATGTCCTGATAGTAAGTACCTATGATAAGAAGTGCTGATTTTGTCTTCCCATCGTGGTACTTGATAAGCAAGTTCTACTGCAGTTGAAATGCATATTGTATGTAGATTTTAGTTGTGATGCATGCACATTGGTTGTTGTGTTGAGATTGCAATGGGTTTTCTGTAACAGCTCGGATGTAATTGTCATCTTTCAATGTTCATTTCATCATGTGAATTCGAATGCATATTGCATAACACTATCAACTTTACACCTCACACTTACGTACCTGCCTGCTATATGTCACTATTCTCATTTGTGAAATGACAATGGAGAAAAGAACTGTGGTGATGCAGATACGTACGTAGGTCTGTGTGTTTAGGACAGTGGACTGTTTTGAGAGCTGGTTTCATTGCTTGTAGGGTTTGTTTCTGTATTGGAGGGCATCCGAGACAACAATGATCTTGGTCACCCTGTGTGTGAGAATCTGAGGGCCGGAGACTGGATGGCTGGATATACTGCAAACAGGTTGAAACTCACTCCAGGAACTAAGGAAGTACGTACGTTGCTGTTGTATTGTCATCTGTTTGTGTTCTGTGTGTGTGTGTGTGTGTGTGTGTGTGTGTGTGTGTTTGTGTGTGTGTGTGTTGTGTGTGTGTGTGTGCGTGTGTGTGTGCGTGTGTGCATGTGTGATGTACATACATACCTGAGCATGAGCATATGTACATACTGTATATGTCCATACGTACAT
Organism: Halisarca cf. caerulea; assembly: GCA_963170055.1. Classification (NCBI taxonomy): domain Eukaryota; kingdom Metazoa; phylum Porifera; class Demospongiae; order Chondrillida; family Halisarcidae; genus Halisarca; species Halisarca cf. caerulea. The sequence continues at coordinate 925,467 of CAUJGJ010000125.1, forward strand.
ACTGTTATGGGTATGGTGTCAGTGCAGAATATTAGAATATTCCCATGTGTAACATGTACCCATGTTCCTGCATGTACGTACGTACGTATGTAGCCCATCATGTGGCGTGGAGTATGTATGCTTACCAATACCTCCTCCTCACCACTTCAGCTCGGCAGTCTCCTATCAGAGGTCTTCTCCTCTCTGTCCGCTGTTCCGCGCTATCTTGTCCCTTGCTACTTTGAAGCGGTATTGTCGGCTGTCTACAAGCTTCTTGTCAATACAGCTTACAAGAAACTAGGAGAGTGAGTGTGTGCATGTTCCCATGTATCACTTGTGGATGTGCTGTGTTGTGCACTGTTTCATGGAATATGAAAATATCATGCTTTGCTACTTTTTAGAGTTTTGCAGTGTTTTTGCAGATTTCAATGAGTGCTTCGTATATACGTAGCTACATACATACTTGCGTACTTTGGATTTTGGAATTTCCTTGACAGATTTACCTTGTAACAGACTCACACAAGTATTGCACAATATTCCATTTGGTGTTGTTGCCAGGGTAACCATTTTCAGGGTTTTATCTGGGGGAGGAACCCTGGGTATGGTTCCTCCTACCCCCAAGTGAAAAGGTATATGCAGCCTTCATTTTTGTGAATGAACCCTGTCATCCCTGATGTCAATATTCAGGTTGATATTACGGTTATTGGCAGTGCCTTCACTAATTGTGTTATCAATTTGTGGACGTCACTAATGTCTGTATGTCCCTTACTTAATAGTGGAAGGCACTTCTTATATTACAAGTACAGCCAAACCTCACTATAACAGAGACAAATATAACATTAGGAAAGTGATCAGACATTGTGCCAGACCACTTTCAAAAGTGGTCGGACATGTGCTGACACCTAATAATCCTTAAAACGATGGCTACTTTCAGAAATCATATTTAAATTCGACAAAGTTAGCTGTTGAAACTTGTCTGTACAAAATCCAAGGTTCCACCAAGTAAATAAACATTGCAGGCAATACTCTGTGTACTATTGATTGTACCCTTCTACCATAGATACTCTGTACTATGTAGAATAGTGAGTCTACATGGATATGACTTTACAGGACTGCTAAGACGTATTTCCGAAATGAAATTGTGCAATACGGAGCGAAATGACCACTTCATGTAAAAATGATTGAGGAGTAATCGTGAAGATTTAGTAGTGAAAAGAAGCGAAATTAGGGTGATTGTAGAGCTCAGCTATCACAAAGACAGTAAGAGGCAATGTAATTTACTAAGAATGACAGGTTAATTGCAACTGCGTCAATTCGCAGTAAAATCACCATCAAATTTTTGCTGCCATTTTCGAATGTTACAGCAACAATTGGCCACCCAAACTTCTTTTTGGATAGTTTTAAGGAACTAAAGCATTACATACCAGACTTTGAAATCCTACCTACACTAGGAAAATACAAAGTAGTTTGCAGCTTTTGACCGGACATTTTGTCAGACAGAAAGATGTAATGGTTGGTCAAGGGAGCCTTTTGTTCGGATTTTGTCCGATGTCCGACTGTTATATTTGTCTCTGCTATAATGAACCCCTTCAGGACCACGGAAAAGGTTCACTACATCAGGGTGTTTGCTATATCAGTGTTCATTTACATTAGAGTAAATAGGTGTACATTCTAAATTCTATGTTTGTTATATCAGAGAGCTCATTGTATCCAGGGTTCATTATAGTGAGGGTCAACTGTATATAAACTAGTCATTTATGTCTGTATCATTTCTGCTCTGACTGCTTATAAATTTCTCTGCACTGTGTGTACATGTTATATATGATGCACCTGTGTGTATGTATGCTTATATACGTACGTACACTATGAGTGCCAATGTTTGATGTGTAGTGTAGTACTGTGTGTTGTAAGTAGGACAAGAAGACAGGCTGGCTAGAACAAGCTCTCTTGGTAGTTTCTGTAGTGGTTTGGTTCGTAGTAAGGGCCTGTGAGAGACAGAGAAGGATGGTATTGAGTGGTGTTCAGCAAGGACTCGCCTACTAACATTTCTGAGGCAATGTATGTACGTACGTACATGCGTACAATGGAAAGTGCTGAACTATAAATATCACTTCCAATCTCATTTATCCAGCGGGCCACAGATGGCTCAGCAAGGAAGTTATGGTTGTTGCATGCATAAGTTCAGGGGTCTGGTCCCCCTGTGACACTTGTTTTACTTCTTTTTTTTTATCAGGACTATGCAAACAGCACAACTATAAATGGCACTTTTAATTGTCCATATCCAGAAGGTCCCTGATAGCGTAGCGGTTAGGTGACTGTGCTTCGGTGCTGAGGTAATAGGGTACGTTTCTCGACCCGACCTGGATTTATCGGATTTTATCTGAAAAAAAAATCCCGTCCCTCAGTGGTCAGTTGCATTACCCCTGTACAAAGAACCGTATGGGGGGAGCTTTGGGTCTCGCAGCTGGTCTCCCACACTGGAGCTGTCTTCTCAACATCCTTGAGAATGCAGTACTATACTCCCTTTCCTTGATTAGGGGTCCTTCTTTTTTTTTTTTTTTTTTTGATAAAAAAACATGGGTGTATGGGTTTGATGTCCGTGAATAAGATATAGGAATTTTCTTCTATTTGAACATAGGTATTGTGAGAGTTTTATCTATGTAGCAGTTGGTATACAGTAAACTTGCTATTCAGGACACTCGGAAATCTGGCCATGGACTCCTGCATAATTATAAACTGGACATTGGGGTTATTTTGCCCCTCCCCTGTAATTTTATCCTAGCTGTAGCACACATGCACAATTGCAACAGACTGGTCTGTGTGCTGTTGTCAGAAGCTGCTTCAAGTGGCCTAAAATGGGCTCAGATACCACATTATGAGGCCTAAAGCTAAACATTTCCCTCGGGGAACATACCCTCAGACCCCCCTTGTGCAAACTGTTACGATTCCACATAATATTATATATCTACCCCCCCCCCCCCTCCCATTACATCACTATATGTACTTTGCTTTTGTCCCCTCTTGAACACTATCTTGATTGAAACCCTCTACATAATATTATACAGATGTGAAGGTACCTGCCCACACACAGTTTGACCCCAAATAAAACCCTGATTTTAGAGCATTGGGATTACCCTAGGATTGGGACGTATACTGTGTACTTACGCATTATGATATAATTCTACTTTGAAGGAAAATCGTATAACCAAGAATCACAGTATGTTGAGCGTCTGATACCACATAATACTAATAACATACATGTCAGGAAACTCGTGGCATACAAAATTGCATAGTGTCCATGATGGTTAAAATTGCATACGTTTTACCTTGCATAACGTACCAGTAGGCGTGTGTGTGTGTGTGTGTGTGTGTGTGTGTGTATGCAATACATCTATGTTCATATTTTATAGTGTATTGTGTTTTTTTGACATAAAAGTGGAACAATTAATCATTGCCATTATGATGAATTGTCCAAAAGTAGAATGAACCCATTTATGTACATGTGTGAATTTATATAGAGATGATCATAATATGTGTGTATGGCCTGGAACATGTACATTTATGGTTGTACGTATGTTTTGAATGTACGTGCGTATGTACATACTTATATTTAAGTATGTTTTTGAATATCGCACTTTTAGGTTTGTTGCACTTGATTCAACCCTGACGAAGCACCTCGCCATGGGGTCCCTTCAGTTCATGGGGAACAGTCGATCTGCTCCCCTCCCTCCCTACCACCCGCTTGCCCCGAAGAATGCCCCCTCGATGGCTGCAGGTCTGCCCCACTTCACCACCGGGCCCATGAGAGCCTGGGGTAGGGACACTTTCATTGCATTCAGAGGTCTCCTGTTGGTGACACAGCGGTTTGAAGATGCAAGGTGAGTGGGTGTGGAGGGGGTAGGAGTGTGCGTATGTCAGGCCTGTTTACAGTGAATCCACTCACCTTTGATACAGTAAAACCTCTGTAATCCGACACCTCTATAATCCAACATTCTCTCTAATCCGACCATTTTATTAGGTGCAGTTACCACATTAGACTATACTAAGAATCTCTTGATAATCCGACAACCTCTACTCTGACACAGTTTTATTACCCACAGCATGTTGAATTATAAAGGTTCCACTGTAAATGTTTGCCAATCAAAATTTTGTATACATACGTACATCATATTTATGTGCCTATTGTTACATTCAGAAGTATTTATTATATATGTACGTACGTATGTACGTAATTGCAGTGAAACGTGCATACGTACGTATAATGACCACTCAAGGGACCAAGTAATTGTGGTCTCTATAGACAGGTGGTCCTTGTGTAGAGGTGCAATAGTATTGTTTCGGTGGTTCCAGGACTATAGCCTACAGTGGTCTCTACAGACAGGTGGTCCTTCTATGCTGGTGGTCTCAATACAGGTTTCACTATATGCATCCAATGTGGCCATTTGGAGGTTTCCGCTATGTACGTACGTATGTACGTACATATGCACTGCATGTACGTACTTATGTATGTGAGTGTATGTATGTGTGTATGTATGTATGCTTTGTTTGTGTTGTCTGCAGGTGCACAATCCTATCATTTGCATCCACTGTGCGTCATGGCCTCATCCCCAACCTGCTGGGAGGGGGACTGGGGGCCAGGTACAACTGCAGGGATGCGGTATGGTGGTGGTTACAGGCTATTCAGGACTACTGCAAGCTCTCGCCCAATGGAATGGACATTCTTGGAACACAAGTGAGGAAGATATTTGCTGATGAGGAAGACAAGGGATCCCTAAAGGAGGGAAAGGTGGGACTGTACGCATACTTGAGTGAAGTGTGCCTGTGTGTACTCGTGTGGACTGTTCATTTATTTGACAAGAGATACTCTAGAACAGTGTTAGAAATAGTGGTCAGCATTCTGACATTGTCCGACCATTTTGGCATTTTGTCTGACCCAAAAAGCTTTAGATCGGACATTTGGCTGAGCACTGCCTAATGCTCGTTTGATACACAAGCAGTGATGTTATCAAGTCTTTAAACGTCCAAACATACATCTGAGCAAAGCTGAAATTGTCAGACCCAAAATGATAATGCTAGGACATTTGTTCATCCAGCCTTTGTTCCTTATTTCTAACACTGCTAGAACACTTTTTAGTGTCTACAATTTGACTACTCTTGATTGTGTACAGTTATTTCCACTGTGTGAAGAAAGTGTCTCATATGCTTATGTATGTATATGTACATACGTATGTACGTATATTCACTGGCTACTTTGGGTCTGTGTAGACGGTTCCACTGTGTGAACTGATGCAAGAGGTCCTTCAAAGTCACGTTGACGGGATCTCGTTCAGGGAGAGGGGAGCTGGACCCGGGCTTGACCATGACATGTCACCTCCTGGGTTTAATGTGTCTGCTGGTGTTGACATGGCAACGGGATTCCCCCACGGAGGTAGTGTTCACAACTGTGGTACTTGGATGGACAAAATGGGAGGGTCCTCATGGGCGGGAAACAAAGGAGTACCGGCCACACCCAGGTAAAATGTATACCAATGAACTCTGGGCATATTCCATAATCATTGCACAGTCCACAGCATATGCGTGCATACATACATACGTATGAATGGAGCTTTTTGTTTATTTAGTACCCATGTCTGTGCACTATTTCCATATTGGTGTATGTACAAAGAAGAAAAAACGTGTGATCTACAGAATGTGCTGTATTTACATGTATTAATGTGTGAGATCGCATAGTCCTTGTCCCTCTCTGTTAGGAGGTTTGAGTTAGAAAACAGGTGTTGTTTGTGTGTGTGTGTGTGTGCGTGTGCGTGTGCGTGTGTGTGTGTGTGTGCGTGTGCGTGTGTGTGTGTGTGTGTGGGTGTGGGTGGGTGGGTGGGTGTGCTACTCCACATGCATACATACATAATAAAATAGCTAGAGGGCTACTGGGCACACATGAAGTCTACTCCTCTTAATAAAACCAATATTTTGTCTTCCATGCAATACCCAGCAAGTGCAATATTTGTACTGTGTGCTGATTGTGTAATGCGTTATCGATACAGAAGAAGTATCACTTCTTCCTGAAGCAGAGGGTGTCATTGTGTGGTTGTTCCTGTTGTTGGCTGAGATGTCTTCGACCATACACGAGAAAGCATACGTACATACAGTACAACTTGATAACGAATTCCCTTTCTAATCTGTTTTGTCAATTACTTCCTGTAGGGACGGTTCTGCGGTAGAAATTGTCGGACTGTGCAAATCTGCTGTTCACTGGTTGGCTAAGCTGTATAGCAAGGGTCTCTACCCGTATTCGGGTGTGTCTGCACAGAACAGCAACGCACCTGGTACTCCCAGGAAGCACATCAGTTTTGTCGAATGGAGCAAGCGAATTCAGCAGTCGTTTGAGGCCAAATTCTGGATCCCAGAAGACTTAGAGGAAGGAACTCAGAGGGAAGGCAGCGAAAGTGGCTACATCCACAGAAGGGGGATCTACAAGGACACCTACAAGGCAACTCAGAGATATGCTGATTTCCAGTTGAGGCCCAACTTCACCATTGCAATGGTTGTGGTGAGTTTTAACATGAGCAAACATTTTGTTTAGTTTAACAGTTTGAATATCCCACATACGTACACACAATACATACATACGTACATATGTACATATAGTGCTATTAAGGTGTGTAGTATTCAGTCCAACAGTATACTTATGTATGTACATACGTACTTGTGTCTATCTTCTATCCAATATGGACGCTAGGCAAATACCGTACATAGCCTTTTGTTGCGTAGCGTCTACTGCTGTTGTTCTGTGATGACGTGTTATGTGTGCTGGGTGCCTAGAGTAGTAGCCTCTTGGCTATAAAGACCTCCCCAGGTTAAATAAGCTTCTGTGACCATTATCATGTGTGTACAGCAGTTTTTTCCCCTCTTTCATAGGCTCCAGAGCTGTTTGACTCTCAGCATGCATGGACGGCCCTTCAAAATGCTCACTCAATTCTTCTAGCTCCTTTGGGTATTGCAACCCTAGATGCCAAGTGAGTCTCCACGTGTACCTGTGCGTGAATAATAGATTGGGACTC
>CAUJGJ010000125.1:940000-947500 GCA_963170055.1 Halisarca cf. caerulea
AATACCATTGTACCACACACTGCAGCAGTGCTCTGTGGTCTCTGGACCTAGCTGGTGTTGGAAAACATGGTTGGCTGCCAAACGTAAAAGGATGGTCTGTAGCATCCATGGAGAAATGAAATGCTTCTCATTTGTGCGCAATTCCCAAAGCAAAATAGGATTTGAATTCCCTCCATGAGCGAATTTCAAAAACGTTTGCAAATTCTCTGGGGGCTGAGCAGATACAAGTGCAGGGAAGAAGAGGAAGTCTTCTTCAGCTGTTCCCTTCAATTTTATGATTTCTTCTTTCAGGAACAGTGGATTGACCTCAATACAAAACTCCAAGGTGACCAGAACATTTCGAATCATGTCTTCATCCTCATTGGGGAAGAGCTCCGACAACCTTCGACAGGTGAGCAGACCAAACTTGTCCACCACTTTGCTAGAAGGTGAGAACAGTGTACCATATACTTCACGGAGAATAGCCGGGAGATCAAGTATTAGCCAACTTTGAGAGAGATCTTTCTGGTTTGGGAGGTATAGAAAGTTTCCAGTGGCAGATAGCATGCTACAAGTGGTTTCTGTGCATGGCAGATTTGGATAAAAACATATCCAAGACTGAATATGATCATACTGCCATTTTCCAAGATCACTGTGACGAATGGCATGCCCATCAAATGATTTGTATATTTGTGTAGCCAGCCAGCAAAGACTGTACCGTGAGTTCCAAGCAGTCAGATGAGGCAATGGAACATCTTTCAAGAACTGACATAACCTGTTGATACCGCTGGAATGAGTCTGACGGCAGTCTAGAAAACATATGCCTTCAAATTTCATGTTGGGATTTCTTAACTCAACCTTAGCTGCATTGAAACAGCGAAAGACTTTGGCTTTAGCTTGCTCTTCATGTAAAACTTTGTCTAAAAAGCTACCCACAGCTATAACCTTGACTACGTTGGCTGATGTGCACAAAGCAGATATTGGAATGAGCCAGTGATAAAGCTGTTGCAGGATGGTAGATTCCCCCTCTGTCGTCTTGACCACAACAATAACAGCAACAGTTGCTCCACAATTCCTCAAAATCGATCGGAGGAACATCTCATGAGGGCCATGGTATTCATGTTGACCAGCAAAGTCAAAAAACACAACGTCACCATATTTCTTACTACTGAGTGAAACTGGGTCAATGCCAGATGTACGTTGCCTAATGTCTTTCACTCCTAGGACCCTACTGGAAACTTTGACAAAAAATGGCGACACCTCGGACTGCAGAGAAGTAAGCAGTGTACTTTTGCCACTTAATGCATTGCCGACAACACAGACCGTCTTCCTGACTCTAAACGACGCAGCGTGCAAAATTGCTGTCTTGAATTCCTCTGAAGCGAGATCCAATGGTCTTTCAGAAGCACGATTTTTGGCTTTTAAATCTGCTCCAGCTTCTACCAACACAATCCCGCAGTCGACACGATTTTCTCGCGCCGCTCCGTGAAGAGCGGTATCACCGTTCTCATCTTTGTGATCTACGTAAGCCCCAGCTAGTATGAGGGATCCACAGATTGGGGGTCTACTAAGCCGTCGTTCATGTACACCATGTACCGCTGCCGCTAGAGCAGTCCTTTTACTGTGATCGGTAGCCTCAGTGTTGGCGCCGTGGGCCAATAATGTACTCACGACGTCCGGATAGCCTTCTTTACAAGCCCACAGGAGAGCCGTGTTGCCTTTTCCTTCCATCTTATTGACATCCGCACCTTCTTTCAACAAAAACTCCACGACGCTGTTGTGGCCTCCGCGAGCTGCTTCGGTCAACGGAACTAAGCCAAACCATTCCTCTTCCGATTCATTGACGTCAGATCCCTCTTGAACTAGTTTCTTTACAGTCTCAAAGTCTCCTTCTCTACAAGATTTGATAAGATTCGACATTATTGCTTCCTCGAGTCAGGCAAAGAGTCACTGAGATCCTATTCCTCCATTTTATATGACGTCATTACGTCGGTCGGAAAGGACGTCATGAACTGAGAAATAGGGTCTTTGATACGCCAGACTATAAAGCTTCCCCCTTATTATAGTGACGCCAGTGTATAGAACGGCGGGAGGGTGGAGGGTCTGTGCTCCGCTAAAGCGGCTGACCTTAGTCTCGCGTGGCCAGGCCGGTCGAGACTATGCTCTGGTGTAGCTGACCATCCTAACAAGCAGCCCACCTCCCTGGTGCCTACTGAGATTGTATGTACAGACCAGACAAGTCCAGCTAGTCTGTGACCACCACTACAAACAATACGTTCCTCATAGATGTATAGAATCTATATATGGATCAACATTGATGGCTGGACTGAGTGTTGGTTATATACAGTCAAACCTCGTGAGTACACCTGAGGACCTTTAAAATTACTACTCACTATCAGTAGTGCTTACTAACCATATACTGTAGATTAGTATTATGGATTATAAGCTGGGGTATCATATCCTTGTACTTCCTAACCAAGTATTACATAGATCATTAACAGTGTTCTTACTAACGAGGCTCTACTGTACCAGACTATTGAGACCTAGGTACTAAATACAGTCTTTTGTAACCAACCTTTTATTCAGCTTTCTATATGGGAGCTGTGTGCACCTATAGGATAAAACTGTACATATTGCAATTATTGCCAGATCATACCATTTAGTCTTGTGAACCAGACCCCACCTGCCCTCCAGTTGTTTGCTTCTAGTTGTTTTATTAAATATAACTCTTGTTTGTTTGTTCGTTTTTTGGGCCGCTGGAAGGCGGCCCTATATTGTTTTTACTTTCACCGGAAGTGTCCGGAACGTCCGGAACGATGTCTAGATATAGATAATATATATATATATATAATATATATATATATATATATATATATATATATATATATATATATATATATATATATATATATATATATGATGAATATATTATTAATATATTTTGAATGCAGATATAACAAAGGAGGAGGTGGATTGGGCCTTACAGCATGTGCGGAAGGAGGCGACTCCTGGAAAGGATGGCATTTCAGCAACTATGATGTGTTCTGTAGCACTGAACCGGGTGTGGACAACCCTTTTTAACCTGTGTTGGAAGAATGGATTGGTTCCATCTTTGTGGAAGAAGAGTATCATCATTCCAGTCCCAAAGAAGCGAGGCAGAGGGCCATGTGTTACTGACAACTTCCGTGGCATATCTCTAACCTCGGTGGTATATAAAGTCCTATGTACAATCCTAAATAGGAGGCTGTCCTTGATAGCTGAGGAGGATGGGCTCATTGTTGATGAACAGGGAGGATTTCGTAAGTTGAGAGGATGTAGAGATCAAATTCTATCTTTGATACTATTAGCCCAAACTCGAATGTCAGGAAGGGACAATGGGATGTTCGCAACTTTTGTGGATTTCCGTAAGGCGTATGATAGGGTCAACAGGGAGAAGCTATGGGTGTGTCTAAAGAATGCTGGGGTGAGAGGTCGTATGTTAGAGTTTCTTCTGACCTCTTATGAGGATAATTATTGTGAAGTGAAAGTTGGTGAAATGAGTGGTGGGGGATTCTTGACAAGTGTGGGGCTGAGACAAGGATGTGTGCTTTCTCCGTTGCTGTTCTCTCTTTACATTAGTGGTATGGTGGTTGAGCTGAGGGGACAGGGAAGGGGTGTGAAGTGTAATGGGGTGGTGGTACCAGGTCTTCTATTTGCTGATGACACAGCACTAGTTAGTGAGGATGCCAATAGTATGAGGGAGAGCCTCGAGTGTATGGTCAGATGGTGTGATGAGTGGGGGGTTGAGATCAATACAGAGAAATCTGGAATTATGCACTTAAGGAAGAGAACGATTAAGAGATCCAACATTCGGTTTGCTATTGGTGACAGAGAGATACCAATGGTGGCTGAGTATAAATACCTGGGATGTATGATTGATGAGTTTCTAGACTTGAAAAGTATGGTAGAGTGTAGAGCAAGGATGGGGAGGAGTGCATTGAGCATGTGGATGCAGAGATGTAGGTCTTCTGTTGGGGATTTGCATATTAGAACGTACAGGAAATTGATGGCGGCCATGGTAGATACTGTTGTGATGTATGGGGCCGAAGTATGGGGATGCCTGGGGAAATTGCAGATAATTGAACAACTACAGATGAGAGGATTCCGGATGTTTCTTGGTGTGAGCAGATACCATCCCCGGACAGCACTAGGAATGGAGATGGACGTACTACCTTTAGTGTGGGAGGCCAGAATCAGATGCATGCTATTCTGGTATAAGATAATGTGTAGTCCAGTGTATGAGGGGAGGTTACTGAAGAGGATAGCACTTGAGGCTTTGGGAAACGGAGGGGGGTGGATTAGAAAGTTAAGGGCTTGTGTTAGACATTTTGGATGGGAGGACTTAAGTGGGGAATCTGTGGAAGGGATAACTCAGAGTGAGCTTAAGGATATGCTGAGGGGAATTGCATGGGGAAGTGTAACAGAAGAGTGGGGTAGAGATTTACAGGAAAGGCCGAAACTGAGCATCCTGAAGTCTATGTGCGAAAGTGGACACCGAGCCAGCTGTGCATGTGTGCCCAACAAGGTGCACAGATCAATCCTGGCCAAGCTGAGAGGGGGCACTGCTCCGTTTAGAATTGAAGTGGGAAGATGGAGGGGGATTGCAAGAGAGGAAAGGATATGCATGCACTGTTCACAGGGAGAAGTTGAAGATGTGTACCACTGGATGATGAGGTGTACGGCATGGACGGAGAGTAGGACCCGGCTGATGGAAGAGGTGAATTGCATGATTGATATGCCCAATTTGACTGATGAGGAGGTGGCAGAATTCATAATGGATAGAGCATGTACCGATTACCAATTGATGAAGCGATTAGAAGGGATGTGGAAAGAGAGATTCGAAGAATGATTGCCAAGAGCTTGTATGTATGTCTAACTCTAATTATAGGTTGCATGTACGTGTTATGGTGGTGTGTGTATAGTATTGTATTTTGTGATAGTGCTGCATTGGACCTGTGTTGGTCCTAGTGTCGCAAGACATGATGCACTGTAATCAATTATAATAATAATAATAATAATAATAATAATAATAATAATATATATATGTCAACAACATGGCGGACGCAAAGTCGGTACGTAATCTTTCGGCTATATTTCGGTAAAATTTATTCGTTCGCTTCTGATTTTATCAGCGAAGAGTCTTTCTGACCAGAAGAGTTCTTCGAAGACGATTTCCAAGCGATTCGAGTTTCCAGGGCCGTTGGCGGCCCACGAGTTTTTTAAACTCGAATCGCTTGTTTCATCTAGTATACATGTTACTGTATTTGATTGATATAATGTATTGTAAACTTGGTCCCCCATTTATACCAGCTTATAGCTGACGGGGCAACCTCTTTCTTGAAAATTATTGATATTGATATTGATATTGATTTTATCAATATAGGCCTGTATTTATTAAATGGAGGGCGGGTAGGGGTCTGCTTCACATTACTATAATATTATTATAGATATAATTATGTGAATTGTCAAATCTAATATGCTTTATCCTTTGAGGTGCTAAGGTTAGGAGTAGGTCATGCAGGGCATAGATGATATATAGTTGATTACCACGGTACAACACCCTAGTAGGTACCTACGATAAGCCTCACTACCACTCTGCTTCCTCTGCCATGTAGAAGTGAACTTAATCTTTCCACGTAGTACTACGTTACGTGACAGAAGAAAACTCTAAATGTGCCAGACAATGTTCAAATGCTTTAACTCACTGTCTCCAGCATACCTATCTCACCTATTCCGTATACCATTGTCCCACTACAACACACGTGCGTCCTCCATGAAGCAGCTCAACCTTCCTGTAGCCCATTCAACGTTAGCATAGCATGTATGCACTTTGAATTACCGAGACATGCATGAGTATACATCTCATTAACATTCTTTGGTAAGTTCCAGCGCTAGCCAGCTTGTTTTGTTCATATTATTGTGCATCTTCTCACTCATGTATAGAAGATTGATTGAACAAGCCTGGTATAATAATTTAGATACTATGGAGTACCTAGACTATATAGTACCCCTTTCAATTTGAGTGACCACCCTAGTTTAAAAGACCATGCACCTAGCTCTTTCAAGATGTAGCTATATATAGGATCTGTCCAGCTTTGCTGATCATATATGCCCCTAGTATATGTTAACTTCTCCCTCATCAGAGTCCATCTCTAGATCTCTTGCATGCAGAGCACACATTTTTCAAAGGTCCCTGCATGAGGGTACATGGTCTCTCCGGCAATAGAACAGGGGTAATACTCCTCTGCTAGAGTAATAAATTATATATGAACATGGATTCATGCATGGCATATTGGGAGGGGCATCAGTGCATGGTCCTAGCTTGGCCTTTCACTTTCAATGGATATAGGGCCATGCAATATTACATGCCATGCAGTTCATGCATGCATGTGCATCAATCCTGTCACTTGCATGAATATATCATGCAAAGAGATATCTTATGTATGAGTGTTCCTATTATGTGTACCTATACATGACTATGTGTACTTATGCATTATAATATAGTATATTACAAAAGAAGTGCAATAAAGATTATAGTATATTTTTTAGGGGCTACACAAAATGAGCAAAAAGTATATTAATTATAATATGGTAGTGGGCAAAATATAGATTGTTTAATTATACAATTTCAAATTAAGCCTATATAGCTAGCCTGGCCTGTCAAAATTATATATAGCTCTGCTGGATATTATATTGATCATTTTGCAAAAATGTATTATAAATATTAATGTTATACATACACTTAAACTTTTTAGATGCTTGGTCAGTACAAAGGATCTGCAGTTGGCTTACTATGAAAACAAAACAAATGCTTGTTGATACACAGAGATAGAGCTTGAGCTACTGTACCAAATATGCATATAAGTGCAAATCACTATTCCAACATTTAGGTTCTGTACTTTCAGAGTATAATTCACACCATGGTTTTGAGCAGCATTATCATTTCATCAGCCATAATGAACTATTCGGTGCATAAGTCACATCCCATATTCTGCCATTATATATAATCTAGCCACCAAAACTGTGACTTATACCCCATAAAATACCAATTTGAAAATATAAGTGAAATATACAGTAAGCGCAAATTCCTATTCCACCATTTTGTTTCCGCCGCATACTATAATACAGTATGTCTTTGGTAGCCTGTCTGTTGCAGCACACAAGCTAGCAGCCACTGCAGTGTATATATTATGTGTTATTGGATACTACTTATATATGGTATGCCACATTGTGTCTTGTATACGTGGAAGTGTGGATATCGGCATATGTTTATAATCTATGTGTATACATCCATTCTAACCCACTCCTAGCAGCATCAGTTGCCGGCTACTTTCTCCACTCCTGTTGAGTGCACACATTGTATGTCACACACTGGTGTCTTCTGTGCACTCATTTTGCCTCAGGGACTGGGGTTATGATGGAAATTACATCACTTCTGTTGACTCTGATCAGTTCAAGACAGACGAAGGATTCAATTTTCAG
>CAUJGJ010000125.1:950000-1010000 GCA_963170055.1 Halisarca cf. caerulea
GTGTGACAACACTTTTTAACTTGTCACGAGTACTGTAAGTATACACTACATAAAAGCAAAAATAAATTAACTACAGTAGGTATTATTCATAATTATTATATAGATCTAACATTACTCATAATTTAAGTAATATTCAGAGTTTTCTCAATGTCCCCAACAACACTGGTGTATCCAGCACTCCTCAGGGCTAACAGTACTGACTTCCATGTTCTTGGGCTACTTCCCGTACCCTCCTCGTGGGACAGCCATCTCATGAACATCTGTCGGCAGCAACGTTCGACACTACGAGGGTTGTCAGCAGCAACAATCCCCAAGACGGGGCTCTCTATTCCCAAGTGGACGCCAGCAAGTTCCCAGTCAGGAGCTACATGCCGGATCACAACCTTATCTAACTTGGTAAGGGTAGGTATCATCGATAGGGGTTCTTTAGAAGCTTCACAAAAGGAGGCAGATTTGAAGATTTTCTTGCCCTGATCATTTGTAGTACCTAGATAATTATTGAAAATGGAAAATCGATAACAGCTGTAACAGTTATCCTCTCTTCAAAATTCATCACAAAAACAGCACACATTACATGCACCATAATTTAAAAGCACTCATGCATTACAAACAAGGAAACAGAATGCTTACCGTCAGATTCTGTGCTATGGAGATAACAAAGCTTTTCAATAACTTGTTGCTTTGGTTCGGCTCCTGATAACACGGTTGAAATTGGCAACGAGCGAGAGTGTCCACTTCCATCTGGACGGGACAAGCAGAACTGCCCTTCTTGCAGGCCTGAGAAAATACCACGGGTAGGATACATTTCACAAGGCAATGTGGTCTTGTGTGCTTCCACAGCTTTGAAGGGATCTGGAGTGTGAATGATGTATGATACAGCTGAAAGATTGGGGGAAACCTGATGGATCGTCGAAATGATGTCGTGTGTGGTTTCTGATATGTACTGGCAGAGGACATCTGGGCCTGTGTGGCTTCTACCAATCACTTGAACTACAGTGCTATCACAGATCTGAATGGCCACATCGACACCCTTGAGAGACTGCCAGGAAATACCATTGTACCACACACTGCAGCAGTGCTCTGTGGTCTCTGGACCTAGCTGGTGTTGGAAAACATGGTTGGCTGCCAAACGTAAAAGGATGGTCTGTAACATCCATGGAGAAATGAAATGCTTCTCATTTGTGTGCAATTCCCAAAGCAAAATAGGATTTGAATTCCCTCCATGAGCAAAAAACGTTTGCATATTCTCTGGGGGCTGAGCAGATACAAGTGCGGGGAAGAAGAGGAAGTTTTCTTCAGCTGTTCCCTTCAATTTCACAATTTCTTCCTTCAGGAACAGTGGATTGACCTCAACACAAAACTCCAACGTGACCAGAACATTTCGAATCATGTCTTCATCCTCATTGGGGAAGAGCTCCGACAACTTTCGACAGGTAAGCAGACCAAACTTGTCCACCACTTTGCTAGAAGGTGAGAACAGTGTACCATATACTTCATGGAGAATAGCCGGGAGATCAAGTATGAGCCAACTTTGAGAGATCTTTCTGGTTTGGGAGGTATAGAAAGTTTCCAGTGGCAGATAGCAAGTTACACATGGCTTCTGCAGATGACAATTGAGGAACCAATCGTAATAATGTCCAAGATTTAAGGTGATATAGCCATTCTTCGAGATCACTGAGAATAATTGCATGCCCATCGACAAATGATTTGTGTATTAGTGTAGCCAACCAGCAAAGACTGTACTGTGAGTTCCAAGCAGTCAAATGAGGCAATGGAACATCTTTCAAGAACTGACATAACCTGTTGATACCACTGGAATGAGTCTGACGGCAGTCTAAGAAACAAACCCCCTCAAATTCCATGTTGGGATTTCTAAGTTCAACATCAACTGCACTGAAACAGCGAAGGACTTTGGCTTTAGCTTGTTCTTCATGTAAAACTTTGTCTACAAAGCTACCCACAGCAATAACTTTCACTACGTTGGCTGATGTGCACAAAGCAGATATAGGAATCAACCAGTGATAAAGCTGTTGCAGGATGGTAGATTCCCCCTCTGTCGTCTTGACCACAACAATAACAGCAACAGTTGTTCCACAATTCCTCAAAATTGATCGGAGGAACATCTCATGAGGGCCATGGTATTCATGTTGACCGGCAAAGTCAAAAAACACAACGTCACCATATTTCTTACTACTGAGTGAAACTGGGTCAATGCCAGATGTACGTTGCCTAATGTCTTTCACTCCTAGGACCCTACTGGAAACTTTGGCAAAAAATGGTGATGCCTCAGACTGCAGGGAAGCAATCAGTGTGCTTTTGCCACTCAATGCATTGCCAACGACACACACCGTCTTCTTTACTCTGAAAGATGCTGCATGCAAAACTGCTGCCTTGAAATCCTCTGAAGCAAGATCCAACGGTCTTTTAGATGCACGATTTTTGGCTTTTAAATCTGCTCCCGCTTCTGCCAACACAATCCCGCAGTTGATACAATTATCTCGAGCCGCAACGTGAAGAACAGTATCACCGTTCTTATCTTTTTGGTCTACGGAAGCCCCAGCTAAAATCAATAGTTTACAAACCATGGATCGTTTGTACGGTCGTAACTTACAGCCAGTTACTGCTCCATGTACAGTTGCTGCCAGGGCTGTCCTTCTATTGTGATCGGTAGCTTCAATGTTGGCGCCGTAGGTCAATAATGTACTCACGACGTCCAGATAGCCTTCTTTACAAGCCCACAGGAGCGCCGTGTTGCCTTTTCCTTCCATCTTGTTGACATCCGCGCCTTCTTTCAGTAAGTATTCGACGATGTTATTGTGGCCTCCGCGAGCCGCTTCTGTCAATGGAGCTAACCCAGACCATTCCTCTTCCGATTCATTGACGTCAGACCCCTCTTGAACCAGTTTCTTTACAATCTCAAAGTCTCCGTCTCTACAAGCTTTGATAAGATTCGACATTGTAACATCGATCCTAGTCTAGAAACCAGACTCACCACGCTTTGTGACTTCATACGTCACAAAGCGTAGTGGACCACCGCGGCACCCTCGCTGAACAATGGCGGAAGTTGGGCTGGGGACTACGCGCCAGACCATAAATCTTTGGCCAGACTAGGTATATCTATTGTGTTAATTTGGTTGTGCACGAACAACAGCACATGCAGTGTTATAGAAATAAAGAATGCATAGTGTTTGGACAAACGTCCAAACACTATCATATTGGATCGGACTAATTCGATCAGTTTTGCTCAGACAATTTATGGAAAAGATGCACAACGTTATGCTACAGTACACACACATAGTGCAGAGTTGCATTGCTTTTATTCTTACAGATGCTGGCTAATTTTAACTTACTATACACCACTGTGCATGCACGAAGTGGACCGGCATTTGTTTGGGTAGTGCTGGCTCAGCCAAATGTCTAACCCAAAGTTTTGGGGCCAGACAAAATGCTAAAATGATTGATCGGGTAATTAATGTCTAGTACGTCTGAAATGTTGACCATACACTATTTCTAATACTGCATGGTCGACAGCCTACAATTATAATCTTTACATAGGTTAAAGGAGAGAGAGGGCATGCATGCATGGTCCTGTTATAATAGGAAAAAAACAGGCTTGCATACATACAAGCTTGCATGACATTGCATGTCTGAATCCTGTCACTTGGATGCATGAGCATCAAAGAATTAAATTAATTGCAATACAATTTAATTAGGGGCTACACAAAAATGAGCAAAAAGTATCAGTAAAGTAATATTCATAGTGGGCAAAATATAGAAAATCTATAAGCCGAGCTGGTCTATAAAATTATATATAGCTCTGCCGGACAGATTAATGTTGATCATTTTGCAATAATGTAATTAAATGCCGGCCATATATACATACACTTAAACTTTTACATTGCATCACGCTTGTAGGTGCTTAGTTACGTAGCTTCCTGGCCAACACCATGTACATATTATACCAAACAACCATTCTATCATTGCAGATTTAGGATCGGAATAATGGATTACATTACAATTGATGCATATACGTATTCAGCTACACATAGCTGTTGATGTCTGCTAGTGTGGCTCGTGATACAATGGACTGCGTGAGAGTGGGGAAGTTCTAGTGCTTGGAAGTGAAATGGAACTATCATGGTGTGAGTGTTGGTGTGAGTGGGAACTAAAATGGGACTGAGGAAGATCATTATTGATTCCTTGTATTCTTGCATCCTCTTCAACAGGTTCAGAAGCATCAACCCATGAATGGGTGTCAGAAAAATCATCCTCATCATTTCGAACACCTTCTGAACCAGTGTCATCATTGTCTTGTGGCTGCTGTCCTTCCGGCATCTCTCTGTGTTCATCCTCCTCAGGTTCTCTGTGTTCATCCTCCCTGGGCTCTCTGTTGTACAACACCTGTCCCAGCCAACCCACTGGTGGAATGTGCCTGAAGAAGGTCACAATGTACACTCCAAAGTCGTTCACACCCTGAAACAGTGGACCTTCACCGTCATTTCTGACTTCGTATCTGGGCAGCTCGTAGTGATGAAAGAAGTGGAGCATTGAGTGCTGGAGTAGATGAGAGAAGATAACAGTAAATTGCACATCAAAGTGCTACACACTCTAATTGACCCTTAGACAGTACACAAACTTGCACAGCACTTGGTTACAGGTCTGCAGCTCTTTCTACAACACCCACTCATCAGGTTTCACTCTCTTAAGTCACTCTCCCCACATGTTATACGTACCATCACTTCATGCCACACCCATACTTTCTGCTACCTGCCCTTTGCACCACACCCTCACTTCATGTCACTCTCACCTTCTCAACTACACCCTCGCTTGGTTCTGTGTCATCCCCATCACATCTCAAACATTACACTCTTGATTCAACCTTCAATTACTCATTCCTTCCTATATCCTCACCCCCACACTCTCTCCCCTCTCATTCACATACGTACGTATATCCATATAGTATAACTGCACTACAATCCACGTAACACAACTGCACTGACTTGTAGTAGACACACATGTACTGCAAACGGAAGCATCCAGAATATTCCATTCATTCTGACATAAAAGGCATACGGAATAAAATGATACAAGTAGAAGAATCTATTGAGAAGAGAAGGAGGAGGTCAAAGGTATGTATGTACTAAAATACATACATGTACTGTAATTCTGTAAATACTTAAATGGTGTGTGTGTGTGTGTGTGTGTGTGCGTGCGTGTGTGTGTGTGTGTGTGTGTGTATGGTGTGCGTGTGTATGGTGTGCGTGTGTATGAATGTGTGTGTGTGTGTGTGTGTGTGTGTGTGTGTGTGTGTGTGTGTGTGTGTGTGTGTGTGTGTGTGTGTATGGTGTGCGTGTGTATGAATGTGTGTGTGTGTGTGTGTGTGTGTGTGTGTGAGAGAGAGTACGTGCACGTGGGTGGGTGTGCGTCTGTGTGTGTGTGTGTGTGTGTGTGTGTGTGTACAGGTGTGCATGTGTATAATTCATGGAAGTTACAGTTCCGTAGCATGGTCTTCTGAACTATGTACATACATAATTATGTACAGCAAGCATTATATGCATATACTGCTAGTATAAATGTACAATATGCGCATATACTGCTAATATAAATGCACATTATGTGCATATACTGCTAATATAAATGTCCGTTATGTGCATATACTGCTAATATAAATGTACATTATGTGCATATACTGCTAGTATAAATACACATTATGTGCATATACTGCTAGTATAAATGCACATTATGTGCATATACTGCTAGTATAAATGCACATTATGTGCAGTGTAGGGTACCTACCCAGGCCAGTATTTCTTGGACACATCAGAATTGCAGAAAATGGCATAGTACTGATCTGATATCCAAACAGTGAACAGCATGAACATACAGAAGACACCACTGTCCGTTAGCACTTCGCTCATCACCACCATTAATCCTGCAATGATGAGCGAAAGACAAACAACAATCACAGTCATGAAAATAAACAATTGTCAACAATTAAACAAACTCAACACAATCTTAATTGACACACAACTACACATGCACACATACTATAGGCAAATATCAGATATACAGTCATACATATGTACATAGATACGTACATACTTACCATGCATACTTCTGTAGGGACAAACTATTTATACATTCATAAGTATGTATAGAGAATGTACGTATATACATGTATACCCTCTTGAACATAAATATGTATACCCACAGGTCTGATGCAGATCGTTTCATATCCAGAATAACACAGCTACGTACATACAAATGTACATAAGTACGTCAGTGCCATGGTAAGTATGTATGTATTGCATACATACATGTAACTTGGTAAGTGCAACGTATGTGACTGAGGAGGGCCCATTGCACATACAATCCCACAGCTACAGGACAGTTATAATGTACATACTATAGGCATATACGTATGTAATTCTAAACACATACGTAGACCATCACAATTCCCCACATGAACCTCCACTCAACTGCATGGAATAAGTATATTATATCCTACAGACCACACAGGCTAAGTCAGTTGTATAGAATGACGACACACACACACAGAGAGAGAGAGAGAGAAACACAAACACACACACACATGCACACACACACACACACACACACACAGACACACAAGCACATAGGTACAAGTGCACATACGTACACACATGGACAGATACGTGCACACACACACAAACAAATGGTACACATAAGGATATACAAACATACAATTCATGCATGACAAAGTACATACGTAGATAGTTCACACACATACAGCACCCACTCACCAACACACGCATATGTCATCGTGAGCAAAGGCATGTGTCCAATAGCAGACATAGCAAAGGGTAGCTCCTCATGCATAGCAACATGACGGAACACAACTGTGGAACAAGAAACTGGCATATTTATGTTAGTACACGTACGTATGTGCACACCGTAACATGAGAGACCATAGAGAGGTGAGGTGCACACAGGGCCAATGCCAACACATCAGCTCAAACATGTGCATACATACTGTATGTACATACATGTACGTATGTATACATATGTATATGTACTAGAGTAAACATACATACAGTGTTTCCCTAAAGAGGGGTGGGGGGGGGGGGGGGGGGGGGCTGCATCCCCCCTATAATCTTGGATAGCAAACCCCCCCTAAATGCAGCCCTGCTGTGGCACTACAACACTGCTGCAGTATCTATGGTAGCATAACCCAATACTGGTCTGTAAACATGGGTTGTGCCGTCACCCTCCACTCACATATCAACTTGAAAATCTGATACTGAGACTGCCTGAACAGAGCCGAAGCTATCATGGTCTACAGAGAGGGACGAAGAAATACGTACGTATGTACTGTACGTACGTACTTGTATAAAGCAATGGAAATGAAATCTAACACACACGCAAAGATACAAAAGGCAGAGAGTAATTCCATATAACAGAATACATGTGTATGCATGCAGTGGGACCTCTGAATAGAGGAGACACTGGGGACAGTATAAATTTTACTGCTCTGGTCCTTTGTACAAAGGTTGTTCTCTTTTGCCGGGAATCATTGTGAGGAAAAATCTGTGAACCTTGAGCAATGCTCTTTGTAGAGGTGCATAATACGTATTATGATGAGTTCATGTTTTGGAACGTCTGCTAATACGTATGACCTGGGTAAGTGCATGTACAAAATTATTAGGATCAACTTACAAAGAACAGTAGAGGCATCAGAGCCAGGATGTATCTTGTTCTGCCCAACCACATCACTTTCAGATGGTAGTACTCACCAGTCAGGGCATTCCGCACATAGGCTGCGTAGAAAGAGCAAGATAATCCCGTTCTCTGTACATGTGTGTGTGTGTGTGTGTGTGTGTGTGTGTGTGTGTGTGTGTGTGTGTGTGTGAGTGTGTGTGTGTGTGTGTGTGTGTGTGTGTGTGTGTGTGTGTGTGTGTGTGTGTGTGTGTGTGTGTGTGTGTGTGAGTATAAGGCATATGCATACATGCAATTAACAGCCTGTGTTTTGTGTGTACACTCATCTATTCAAGCAGTGTAGACACATGCATAAGTATGTATGTACGTATATACGTACATACATCACACATACATATGCACACCACATATGCACCGACGTATGTACTACTTCACCACACATACATACATACATACATACATAACTACATACACATGTACATCTAAAGATGGAACTAACATACAGTACGTACAGTATGTACATACAGAACTCCTATAACCATATCCATCCATGTAGAACATGCATACATACACTGTATAGCATATGGATGTACATGTATGTACATTAGTTACACATAAGCATGCAGATGCATACCTCTTTGTGAAGTGTTTTCCATAATGTAAGTGAAACTGTTGATCAGTGTGGTTTCAAAACCCAGCAAGTAGTAGTGAAGAAACTGGCCCAGCATACCTCCAAAGCAAGTAACATTATTCAGATCTATGTGGGGGGAGGGGGAGGGGGTGTGGCAGCAAGAAATACATACGTATGTACACCTCATATATACTGTAGGATCGATAAGTTATGTTAACATTTGTGCAATTTGACCACCACAAACACTATGCGATTTTTAATTTTGCAATCTCTTAATATGAAGTATGGTGTGGTATCAGACATGAAACATAGTGCGATTCTTATTTAGGCGATTTTTCTTCAAAATAGCATAATAGCACAACTAAAACTACAGCATAACTTTCAACTCGTACGGTACATGAGGATAACCTATGTATGTACATACATATTCATGTACCCAGTGTTGTGGCCATTACAGGGGTATCACAATCAACTACCATTGCAATTATCTCGGTATCAAAGCATTACGATTACCATTACCACTACGGATCTCCACTAAAGTGATCAATTACCATTGCAACTACATTTCTACAATTGCAATTACAATTACTAATTACAGATTTATTCTTGGATGCTTGCAAAAGTTATTACACTCTACCGAGATTTCATGTATGTGGTAATCTAAATCATGGGATTGATGTTATTTTCCCGTTCCATCAGCCATCCGGTTAACTGTAGCACAGAAAATAGCCTCAAACTAGCCAAAATCTACCTTCTTAGGGAGCAAAATATATCCACAGATATGAACAATATCCATCACAGTAGTTGCATGGTAATTGTGTAATTTGATGCAAATAGCAAAAGAATACCAACTACCATTACAACTACTCTGAGACTGAAACAGCTCCATTACAATTACATTACCATTACAGGCAAAAGTATACCTAATTACAATTGATTACAATTACTAATTACCATTACCACAACACTGGAACATACACAGGCTAGATGAAATAACGTATGTACATACATTGTATGAACATACGTATGTCTAGAGCTTACAACATCCTGGCATGAGACATTGACAACACTGGACACTTCACGAGACAATTACTTTTGAATTTTGAAAACTAAAAACTTTAGCTACTCAATGAGTGGCTACATACTTACATACGTATGTACACATGTACATACCGACAGTATAAATCTTGCTGGTGATGTTGAATTTTCTTCTGTCAGCTTTGGACAGACTGAGGTACCCCGGCTGTTGTGAAAACTCCATCAAAAGGTATTCTGGCATAACACGCAGCAGCCCTGAGAGAGGCAAGAAGTGTAAGTGTTAGGATTTTCAGTGTTAGGACAAGAAAGCAATGGTGTCATCATGAACACATGTGTGTACTTAGCATGTACGTATGTACAATGTATAGTAGAACTCCCTTAGTAAGGACTAGTATGTACGTACTCCTCAATACTAAGCACAGCTCTTTCTGTTCCCTCATATATACGTACGTACAAGCAGTACACAAGTCTGTCCCAAATAGCAGGTACGTAACTCTGATAAGAAGTACTGATCTTATCTTCCCTTCGAGGTACGTACTTACTAAGCAAGTTTACTGTACGTACGTGTCTATACCTGTACATACTGTACATACGTACTTAGGTATCTGCATATTTAGGTATATGTATGTATGTATGTACAATACGTATGTACATACGTACTTTATATCTATGGAGAATCACACAGTTTCACATATGTACATACATACGTACGTATGTCCGTACATATGTATGTACGCATGTACATAATTTGTATCTATGGAGAATCACACAGTTTCACATATGTACATACATACGTACGTATGTCCGTACATATGTATGTACGCATGTAGATAATTTGTATCTATGGAGAATCACACAGTTTCACATACATACGGATGTCCGTACATATGTATGTATGAACACATGATGTACACACATCAGGAGGTACATAGGTCCTACAAAACCTACATTATAGGTAGTAGTAGTTATATAATGTGCACATATTTACATACATATATGCATGGAATGTGTACACTTTGCATTGGATATGCCTAAACCTACTCAAGCAGGTATGCACACACATACGTACGTATGTGTAGCAAAGCATATACCACACACATACACACACACACACACACACACACACACACACACACACACTCACAGACACACACACTCACATACACACATACACACATACACACACACATACACACACACACACACACACACCAACCAACGTACTCCAATAGACAAACAAACACATTTGAAGCTGAACCACACATCCACTAACTAGTACGACCAATTCTGTCCAACAGACTTGTCTCTGGTTCTCTCATCTCATCATCCTCACTCAATCTGGCCTTCTTGTGGGAAGTCTGATTTGCTTTAGACTTTTCCACGTTACATTGTTGTTCACTTTTCAAGGCAACAAGTTTAGTGAAAGACAAAAGTGAATTTTCCCAGCAAGTAGTTCTGGTGTCTCCACACTTGGCAGATCCTCCTATGGGATCACTACAGTTCACACCATACACTGGTGTTTGCTTGGGATCTCCAGTGCACACATGTGCATCTGACATTGAGATATCGGTCTGAGACGTACCGAGTTCGCTTTCTTTCGGTTTCAGTTTGTCCCTAACAGGTACAATGTCTGGCTCGTCTGTTGGTGGAGATGTACGCTCCATTCCCTGCACCAACACCCACTTCTCTGTGGAGTTCCAGAACATCTGAACACTGATGATTTGACTAGTTGGTGGTCCTTGTGGCATGTCCAGCCCTTCAAAGCAGTTTCCAGCCGATTTGAAGAAAGACAGATGTACATATATCCATATGAAGATCATTGCAAAAGCCTAAACAAGTGAAATACAAAGAGAGAGCGAATACAGTTCAGCACATAGCGGATAAAGCAGCGTTTCCTCATATGTAACTCCATCACACCATAGATATGTATTTAGTACTTAGGCTGTACAAAGTTAATTTTAAGTTTCTGGTCCCCTTCCTGGTCATTTTTTTCAGGTGAAAAAAGAAAAATATTTTTTTTTAAAGAATAGTCAGTTAGCATGCTGGGTTCAAACCCTGACCAAAATATTGTAATCTATCAAGTAAAGCATGTGTGCTCAGTATGAACACATGCGCAACCATTGTGTTATTGTGGAACTAGTGGCTGTCTGGTTCCATACAGACATGCACTCCCCATCTAATTGTGCTGTATAAGTTTGTATCAACTTTCAACTTGTTTCAATTTAGCATTGTTGTTAGCATTAATAGCATCTGTTCACAGATTAAGGAATATAATATTTGCATGAATGCCTTTTTCAATGACTAGATTGAAAAAAAATAAAAATAAAAACCCTGGTGGCCTGGTCAATTTTCAAAGATGTACAAGACCAGAAATATATTATTAACTTTGTGTGGCCTTACGTACATATGTATGGATGTATGTACCTAGTCTGACGTGGCCAGATCGAATTCCTCCATTTACAGGAGAAAAATGGAAATGGAGGAACTCCGTCTGGCCAAGTCAGACTACGTATACATATGTATGCAAGCATACAATATCTACAATCATACTGTCCTGTACAGCCCAGAACTGTCTGCATGTGTAGTGTGCATATTGAGTAGAATATACACCACTCAAACGTCAAGCTGTAGTGGTCTTTGTAGACAGGTATTCAACTTGTCTATGTACATAGCCTGCCCTGATGGCACTCGCTAACCAAGTTCCACTATAGAATACAGCTTGACCTTTGAGTGGCCTTTGTAGACAGGTTTCAATGTCCGTACATGTACAACATACCACAGATCCAGTGTATACGTGCGTAGTGCACGTATAACAGTACGTAGACTACAACCATACATAGTCCAACCTCGACTCCAACCCAGTCTATGCTACAAAAACTCCTGAAATGGTACCATTCCGAGTATAACCACTTAATATAAAACACTGGGTGTATGGAAAGTGTAGTGAAGATCTGTACATAAAATTACTCGTGTACACCTTCAGAATGCCGAGAGAAAACTATAGTTCTTTCATGCCCTGTGTACAACACAAAGGACAACAATAAGCTCAACACAAAGAGGACAAAGAGGACTTACACTCATTAAGAGGGCACATTCGATGGGTACTCGTAAGTAGCGCGGAACGACACGTGAATAAAGAAAACAGGTTCTCTCGTGAACAGCCCCCAAAGTATGATTCCTTAAGTGTACAACGGGATCCATGTTTATCCGAAACTGTCCTGTGTGTGTTTATAACCTCGGGTTCAAGCTAAAACTTTGTGTACGGTCGACATTTATATTGTATATACTTCTATTGAAGGTTGTATAATACAATACAAAGATGTCTGCTATTAGCTACTTTATATTAGACTTTCGTGCAGAAAAATATGGCGTAGATCGTGTACAGAGCTAAGCATTATTTCCATCTGTTCCGTTTCTTTGCAAGCTGAAGTCGCCCGAGTAAAGTAGCTATGGAAGAGAGAAATTTGGAAGTAGCTCCACAAGGGACCAACGAAGCACCCAACACATTTGTGTTTGTAAGTTTCTTTTGCTGAGCACCTCAGCATTCTCCTTGCCTTTCACCACGGCTTTAGAGGTTTTGATACGTGTGTTGTACATGTTCATCTGTTAGCCTCCCGAGGGGGTAGTGCTGAAGGAAGAAGAAATGAAAGAATTCGAATTACTAAAGGAAAGCCACCATCTGCGTCCAAAAGACCCATCTTTGGTGAGCATTACATGTAGCATGCATGTATCATGAAGAATGGGAAGAACTTGCAGTTAATGTGCCAGCTATGAAATACATAGACTTCAGTGTGGTTTAGAAAGAACTGTAGACTACAGTTGCAGTAGCTGCATGTACACATACGTGTATTTGCCACTGTACAGGACCTTGTACACAGTGCCAGTGTACAGGACCTTGTACACGGTGTCACTGTACAGGTCCTTGTACACAGTGCCAGTGTACAGGACCTTGTACACAGTGCCACTGTACAGGACCTTGTACACAGTGCCACTGTACAGGACCTTGTACACAGTGTCACTGTACAGGTCCTTGTACACGGTGCCACTGTACAGGACCTTGTACACGGTGCCATTGTACAGGTCCTTGTACACGGCACCACTGTACAGGACCTTGTACACGGTGCCACTATACAGGTCTTTGTACATGGTGCCATTCTACTTCACTGCTAATGTCCACCACGATCGAGTAGTTATTGGCAGAATTGAATTTTGGCGGAATATCTTAAACTTTTACGTAGATAAGTCATAGTGACTGTTAAAATTGTATGTACGTATGTATATATGTTAGTATCTCCCAAAGACACTTTACCCGGAGGGCCACCATTGGTAGTCTGTAGTGTACTTTTTTGTAATTTGTACATACCAATAGGGCTGAAGGTCAAGTGTACATCTGTGCATATTTGTGTGTTTTGCATTCCTAAGTGGATTTCCACCATGCCTGAACAGTCCGCTGCCAGTGTGTTCAATGTGCAGTGTTGTTTCCACCATGCCTGTAGTGTCCTCTGCCAGTGTGTTCAATGTGCAGTGTTTTTTCCACAATGTCTGAA
Organism: Halisarca cf. caerulea; assembly: GCA_963170055.1. Classification (NCBI taxonomy): domain Eukaryota; kingdom Metazoa; phylum Porifera; class Demospongiae; order Chondrillida; family Halisarcidae; genus Halisarca; species Halisarca cf. caerulea. The sequence continues at coordinate 963,912 of CAUJGJ010000125.1, forward strand.
GAGTCCGCTGCCAATATGTTCAAAGTGCAGTGTTGTTTCTGCAGGCCCCTGCCCAGTTTCAATCCAAACCGATAGTGATTGAGTGCAAGATATGCAGCAAACATTTCTGGTCCCTTCAACTTACAATTGATCATGTGAAGAATGATGACAAACACAAGAAAAGGTACAAGGTGAGTTATTCACTATTTTTTGCATACATTCAATTACCTACACTCCATGTACGTATGTACATAGCCCATTGTGATAGAGTGTACAGTGGATAACCATTATAAAGAACATACACTCTTTCAATGATTTCTGTATAATATGCTGAACCAGTGTCTGTGACCCAGTCAATGCTCTTGTATGAAACTTGAACGGTTTGTACTGGTGAATGTCTGATGTACGTAGTGAGGAATTTGTAATATCATAAGTATTGTCCCTGGGATGCGTTGTAATGAGACTCCACTATACAGACCGCAGACATATACCGTACATGTGTACAGTACAGGAAAGATTATCCGCCAATTTCCGTGTGCTGTAGTCTATGTACAGAGTGTGTGATATAGTCTTGCGAAGTCAGACTGCACACCTCCATTTTGTGGGATGTGATCTGGCTCTGCAAGACTACATACGTACGTACGTATGATATGCTGCGTGTATAGTTTTGATATTCCTGCAGTATATATTCATTTATTGTGTACATGTACGCACATTAAATGTGTATCAATGCACGTACGTACTTACATACGTATGTATGTTATGTATGTATATGTTGTGTGGTTGTATTTCATTTGCATTAATTGTTTACAAATTTATCACATACTAATTTGAAATGCGTACTTGGATTTTTATACAGGCCAGGGAGAGCGAGAAAAAACTCAGGGAAGTTTCTTCAATTGCGCTCACTCCAGAGCACATTGAGAGCCTGACTCGATTTGTGGAGCAGTCATATCGTGAGAATGCTGCTGCAGTCAATGAGCCAGTGGGATTGAGGAGCAGTGTTGCTTCTGAATTCAAAGACTTCATTGCCGTAGAGCTGCCAGGTTTGTACGTATTTACACATGAAACACTTACATACGTATGTAGGCAGGTACGTACGTACGTACATAGTTTGCATGCTATAACAGTACCTTGCCTGTTCAATGATGTACGTATTAAACTAATGTGCAAGTAGTTACTGTAAGCGGTGTATCACTGTTTTGTGTATGCTAGCCTTACTGAAGAGCTTCCTTATGTGTGTGCGCGTATGTATCATGCTATGCTTACCCCCTTTCAGGATTTTCAATGATGCCTTGTGCATCATGCATTGCAGTATCAAACGTACCAGTTTAACTCCCTTTTGTCATGTACAATGAAACCTTGCTAGACCGACTTCTGAATAATCCTGAATTCTTGCTAATCCAGCAAAAAGTTTGTGTCCTTTGGAATGTCAGATTAGTAAGGTTCCACAGTATACTGAATGTTACTTGTTGCCCACACAGTGTCAGATTAGCAAGGTTCCACAGTATACTGAATGTTACTTGTTGCCCACACAGTGTCAGATTAGCAAGGTTCCACAGTATACTGAATGTTACTTGTTGCCCACACAGTGTCAGATTAGCAAGGTTCCACAGTATACTGAATGTTACTTGTTGCCCACACAGTGTCAGATTAGCAAGGTTCCACAGTATACTGAATGTTACTTGTTGCCCACACAGTGTCAGATTAGCAAGGTTCCACTGTATACTGAATGTTACTTGTTGCCCACACAGTGTCAGATTAGCAAGGTTCCACAGTATACTGAATGTTACATTAGCAAGGTTCCACATGACAGTCCTTACATGTCGCTCTTTGCGTACAGATGTATCTGTGGAATTCTTTGGATCTTCGGTTAGCGAGTTGGCCTTGAAGGGCAGTGACGTCAACATCAACCTGGACTATGAAGAGAAAGATGAAGAGATAATTTATGTGTGTACACATACATATGTATGTACATATGTACGTGTATTATGTGTATCAGTGTACATACATATTACTTGCGTGCATACTGTGGTATTCCACATTATTCTATTATATTACATGTTTACATACATACGCATGTACATGTTATGATGTAGTCATTCATACATACATGACATGTATGTGTACGTACATAATTGCATAAAAGCATAGTATTTCTATCACCGATATACGTAATTGGGGGGGGGGGGGGGGGCAATAACGCAGTGTAGTGATGTGAAGGGAGCAGATACAGTATTGTACATACGTACGTACATATGTGGTATTGTGGAGGTATGTACATAGATAGGGCATGTGGGGGTATGTCCCCCAAGAAAGTTCAGTTTTTAGGTCTCCTGAGGAGATATATCAGGCTATGTTTTGACTTTCAAGCAGATTAAACTTCATGAATATGCAGATTTTTGTCACAGCTATTCATGTGTATGAATTTGGACTATTTGATTCCATGTACATAATTTGTTCTCATTTCCTTCATCTTTTGCTTTCCAGCCCAGAATTCCAGAAGTGTTACGCACAGCACACAAAGTCCTTGAAGCCCAATGTATGCTTGCTTGTGTGTATGAATATGTAGTGTACAATAATTAATATACTGTACATTAGTTTATGTGCAATTGATATAATACTGTATAATGATAGTTTATTTTTGTTAGTACATGTTGCATTGTATGTATGTATGTTGATTTATGGATAAGAGGTGTTTTCTGAGAAGAGATTCTCTTGTGTTTCCTCATGACGTTCCTGGCCAATGGCTGTTGTTGTGTATGCATGCTAACACATACGTACACATGTACACTGCAAATGTACAGTTACTGTAACAACTTATATGTATGTGCATATATTGAGACTTCGTCTAGTACTGTGGACATCAAGTGGAACCTTCTTAAGACGAAACTCAAGGGACAACTCTTAAAGAGAATTTCATCTTAAGAGAATTTCATCTTAACAGAACTGCAATCCATACTAATTTCTACCCTTGGACTTGAAACATATTTCACCTTAAAAGAAATTTCACTTTGAAAGTGTTTGTCGTAAGAGGGCTTCCCTGTATGTATGTATAGTCTTATTTTATCAACTCACCAGCATACTGCTTTGTTCTTGCACAATGCAGCTGCAATATATGGACAAATCAAGACTGACTTTTACGCGTACATTCCTTGTATTAGGTGCATCCACATTAAGAGGTGAGTGGGCGTACTTGTCATGGGTGTTCTTCTGGCCCGCTGATGGTTTGCCTGTACGTACGTACATTATTATTTCTGCTTATTGTGAACTCAAGCTCCAATCTCCTCACCTCTTCACTAAGTCTTGTACGTATATTTACACTCGGGTGGGTACGTAGGTAGGTATGGGTTTATATGTGATTTTGTTCCTTTGAAGTGATCTTATGCACCAGTTGGCATATGCTTCACGCATACATATTCTATACATACGTATGTGGGTGGAGTAGTTGCTGTAATGGTGTTTATATATGTGTGCGCATAAAGGACTTATGTAGTATGGTTTGTCATGATCGTTTTGCACACATGCACACACACACACAACACACATACACACACACACACACACACACACACACACACACACACACACACACACACACACACACACACACACACATGCACAAACACAATAGAGCTTTGAAACAGTAGAAATACATTTCATATAATATTATTTACATTGTGCAAATATCTCATAATAATATTATTTTCATTATCGGCATCACCTCTTTTACCATTGCAGTAACTTGAAGATGAACATAAGAGCTGGACATCACAGCTCAGTGAGTTTGCTAACTCCTCTCTTCACGCTGTATTGAGCAGTGAAGATTGGGAGTTTTTGCCGTAATCAACTACAAAAACTTGAGTTTGCATCAATGCATGCTGTTTCATTCTTTTGACACTTGGTGCTATGCGTACATATTGCAGGTTCGTATGTTTTTCTACAATTGCTTTATCTACATACTATTTTAGGCTGTTGCATTGAGCAGATTGCTTGGAGTATACAGTAAAATTGATAGAAGATTCCAAACTTTGGCAGTGGTGTTTCTGTGCTGGGCAAAGGTAAGAATGTGTGTGTGTGTGTGTGTGTGTGTGTGTGTGTGTGTGTGTGTGTGTGTGTGTGTGTGTGTGTGTGTGTGTGTGTGTATGTTGTGTGTGTGTGTGTGTGTGTGTGTGTGTGTGTGTGTGTGTGTATGTGTGTGTGTGTGTGTGTGTGTGTGTGTGTGTGTGTGTGTGTGTGTGTGTGTGTGTGTGTGTGTGTATGTGTGTGTGTATTTGATTGTGTGTACACCTGTGTACGTATGCGTATACGCAAGTACACTTAGTCTGTTTCGATTGTGATAGAACCCACAGTGTTTTGTTACTCTGTAAGAGTACAAGATACCATACGTACTTCACCCACTCTGTATCAGTACAACACTAATTTGTGTTTCTTGTCTCTTATCTTGTCGATCCTTACAGCGGTGTGAGCTGAATGACCAGGAGAGTGGGTACTACTGTTCCTCAATGTTTCACACAATGGTGCTCTACTTTCTGCAACAGAGAGAAAAACCAATTCTGCCTGTACTTCACGAGGTGAGGATAAAATTTACATCACATGAAATCTGGGGGGCAGTTTCAAGGTTGGCTTTGACATTTGGTAGATTCATTTGACCAAGATTCGCACATTCTTGTGATTACGTAGAATTATACCTAAAATTCTTTGATTACGTTGTCTCCTATTCTCTCTGGAATTTTATGTGCAACATTTTATGAGTCTGTATAAATACCTTTTGAGATTAGCAGCTGCTTTGTACAGTATAACTGCGTATCATCAAGTAGTTTGCTCACAATTTTAAACTCTTTTTGGTAAATTTGTCTTCATGAATGGTTTCATTCTTTACTCATTTACGCCTGAACTTATGAAGAAGCTGTACACTCCAGTACATATGTACGTACTACACATGTAGGATGTACAGTATGTACCATAGCTGTGATTACTGGGCTATTCAGTGGACCTCTTTCCAATCACCTTTGCTGAATTACATACATAGATTTACAGCATCATTAGAATGATGCTTTAAGAACATACATATGTATGTTAATGTATGTATGTACGTACGTATGTGCATACGTATGTACAGTATCTACGTACAGTAGTAGGTTTTTGCAACATATGACATTGAATGAAGAGTAGGTAGGATTAGTGCAGTAGTTTTCTTCACCATCTTGGTTACTCTTCCTCAATTATCGCCATTGAGTCTATTTTCATGTTGCGTACAATATGGCGTGCCAGTTGGTATTCAGTGCATACGCATCAATTGGCCCATACTGTATATGTACGTACGTACATGTCTGGCTGGTCGGCAAAGTGGGGGGAGGGGGGATCTTTTCTGCCTAGAGGAACTCTTAACTTTCAACTAAGGATGATGTGTAAAAATCAGTAGGTTATGTCAAGCATTAATTGATTGTGTAAATGCTACCATTACTCAGTAATACTATAACAGGCTATTGTTCTATGTAATACTATTATGGATCTGGTAGTACTCCACATGGAGACATGACACCAGAACAAAGTGGCAGACAATAAAATGCAGTGATGCTGGAGGCTATGATCCAGGAATTTGCGAGTGTTCATGCTGTGTGTAGGGCAACAGCCGTGCATGGTTTCTTTGCTTTCAGCCATTTATGATACATCTGAGAAATGGAACTCACCTGTCCAGTATATAGTCTTGTTCCCAACCCAACATTCACCTGCCATTTTATTGTGGGCGACCTTCTCGCCTGCAATAAAATGGCAGGCAGATGTTGGGCTGGGAATGAGACCATCCAGTGTACAGGGGGGGGGGGGGGGGCTGGATCATGACTGTGTGTATTATATTGCATGTATGCACAGTATGTGATTCAGTACGTGACAATGTACTACACATCCCATGCCATGAGTGTATAAAGGGATACACGTAGTCAGTGGATGATGCAACAACCAGTGGACATGTTTGCGCGTAGCACATGCCTGTACGCGGCAGTGCAGGCCTGTGTGCATTTTTACATCTGATGTGACTCAGGAATATCAAAGCAACAACTGTTTTGTGCTGGGCATGTCATTTGCACATGTTCATCTATCGGGTTGTGAGCAATTTCAGGAAACGCATAATACTTACGTATGTACTGTGCGTACAGTCATATATATATCTTTAGTTCAACTGTGGTTTGAAAGCCAAACTCTACATTCAATTGTTTGTTGTTACCGAGTGGTTGTCAATGATGTTACTGTCCACTACTCCCACACACTTGCATTGTCACGAAATCAGCTGAATCCTTACCAATAGTGTAGTGAAGCTGTTTCAGGTTCAGAAATGCACCCATTTCATGTGGTAGGTGAACTCGCATACTAAGGGCAACATATACTGTACCATACTACCATATACTGTACCATACTACCATATACTGTACCATACTACCATATACTGTACCATGTTCATGCAGTGCATAGTAATCTGTTATGTACGTAGGTTTCCTGTATTGTGTGTTTCCAAGGTCTTGTACACACTGTACCTACCTTTGTTGTACGATGTGCAAACATCAAAGGAAAATGTGTGCAATTGTGTTGTAAACTGCATGTCTTTGTGACCATTTGGCTGAACGTTTACAGTATTAGCGCCTTGTGTTATGATAGCAGGCGATTTCGTCAAACGCAACCAGCTCTTCCCTGTACTCAAGTCACAGGCTGTAAATTAACACCTTGAGTGCTGTAACTGGAGTATTGGCAACCCTAACTAGTAAACATGTACAGCAAGTTACCTTGTTTAGTGTTCGACCAACTGTGTATTAGCTTAATCTTTAATGCATGCATTCACCCTCAGGACTTGAACAATATAGTATTCGCCAATGTACATTGATCTTGCAATGCGAATGCGTGCGAAGCGTAATATATATTACATGTACACATCTTAACCCCGAAATGAATGCTTGAATGCAACACACCAAAGACCAGGTACAGTATACGCAAGAGAGTTCTTAGCCTGGGTGTTATGTGTCAATCCATCATGTTTCCTCTCCTGGCCTGTTTACGACCTATTGTGCAAGGTGTTTGCAGTGCACCCATACAAGAGCTGTACACTGGTATTGTGGAAGAATTGTATGCTTGTTCGATTCTGTACTGATCTGTGGCTCAGTATGAGCAAAATATAACTTGTTGTTGTGTCTATTAGGTACAGTAACCTTGGTGTTCTGAAATCATAAGTTTTCAGTATAGATAATAGCGGTTGCAATAGATTTTGGTTTCCAGTACACAATGGCCGCCTTATCATGTGGCTAGCCATTTCATACGTACCTATAACCTTATATGTTCTGTATGGCTACCTGCTGGGATATGATTTTCAATGTTGTATTGTGTATATCTGTGTATGTATGTATATATATATATATATATATATATATATATATATATATATATATATATATATGTATGTATGTTCCTATCTTTAATCCTAGCAAAGTACTTGAATCAATTCGCATAAGAGAAGCTTCAGTGTTCGAGGAATCAGAGCTTTTGGCGAAATGCCTCAATTTGTCCTGTTTGCTGTCCTGTCCTGTTTTCTGTCGGTTGTTGGACTGTGCGAGGTATTTATGATACATCCAAAGGAGCTCTGCCACACTGATAGTGGAGAACTAGATGATTGTGTTACATGGAAGGAATACGCCGAAAAGAGTTTCTTTAACCAGTCGAACGTAGAGTGGAGGTTTGCAGAAGGCATTCACACCATTAATAGTGGGCCTTTCCATTTTGACAACATAGTTAATGTCTCCTTCACTTGTGCAGGAAGGTGGTGCCATATAGTGTGTGTTGGTTCTGGAAATTGTGTGTTTAATTTCTCTCAAGTAACTAATGTGACGATTTCATCTCTGTCATTTGAATACAACGCCGACACGGTGACATTCCCACAGCTATCCCTTCCACAATGTACCACAGCAAAGTCACTTATTCCATCCTTTTATTCCAAGCGCCATCCAATTTCTGACGATTGCTTGGCCAACAGGACATGGATCTTCACCAACAGTACTGACATCACTGTATCTGGTGTAGACTTCATTGGTCCTCAGAATAGCTGGGCTGTGGTGAGACCTAGAGGAAGGTTTACAATCAGTAACTGCTCATTCACTGACCTATCATCAGGTTTGTCAGAGTACGATTCACTGAATACGTCAACAGGTCAGCATCACATAGCAGTGATTGTGGAAGCACCCCAAGACCCAAGCTCACCTCCACTGGTGTTCACCGTTGAAAACACAACTTTTGAAGGTCATTACCTTCCTTCCCTGTGCAGGAATGCTAGAAATTATCCCGTTATTCTTCTTATCTCAGAAGCTCCTTTAAATGGTTGGCCAGTGAATTTTACAGTTCGGAACTGTAATTTCATCAAATGTCCTGTACTACAAGTAGTTGCCCGTCAAGATCCAAGACTGCATATTGTTTTGGAGGCCTCCGACATACATGGCTACATTGACAACACTACTGCTTTGTATTGGCTGAGGGAGTGTACTGCACATTTCACTGGTTCAGCTGTTCGGGTATCCCTAGACAATAGCGCACTGGGAGGCCACCTTGGTGCCTTGTCACTGGGAGAATCTTTGCTAGGAACTTTCAAAATTTCTTCAAATTGGTTTAGACAGCTGGGAAGTGGAGTGGGTAGTGCTATTTATGTTAACCTTAAGACTGTCCGCCATCTGAGACATGCCATGCAGGTTATCTTACTCAACAATACTTTTAGAGATAATCATGGATTTCACCATAAAAATTTGGTATCTATTCGACATGATGTTGCAGAAATTGACCAGCACAACAATAGCTCTCTGTCTGTGGACCAGTCTGCCTCGGGCTTCTCTTATCCACTAAGAGTTGAATTGAACAAATTTAAATATAATTTTCAAGCGAGCAAAATAGACTACCACTGTGTGATTCTGAGCAGGTTACGCAGCACTTACATTATTATCAAAGCGGATGTTAGGGACAATGATGCTAACTACCGATACAGGCTTGTTTGTTCCAGATTGGGCGTTGTCTACCTGAGTGGATTGAAGGACGACTACAGAGTCCAGTTCAGGGATAACACAATACACAGGAACAAAGCAACAGGACTGACCCTGTATAGTTCTCATGTTGAAATGCTTGGTACCAATATTGTGCGGTATAACCTTGGATACTATGGTGCTGGTATACGAATGAATGCAAGATCTTTGCTGTTGCTGAGGAATGATACATCCCTTGAAGTAGTCCAGAATCAAGCCTACTTCAGTGGAGGAGGGTTCTATGTCCTCGACCAATGTACCCTCAACATCTCCATTACTCACTGTCCTTGCTTCTTTCAGTTAGTACATCACAATGGATCGTACATCAGTCATCTCTCAAAGGATGAACTGAAGGTGCTGGTGAATGTGTCAGATAACAGAGCCTTTAACAAGGGAAAGGGATCAGCCAGTGTCATCTTCAACAGCAACATTGATCAGTGTTATCTAGAAACGAACGTGACTGGAGTCACACTTAATGCTGACATTTTACGAAAGGTGTTCAACATCACTGGACAAGTGGATCACTTGGACATTTCCTCCATTCCTAGAAGAATCTGTACTTGTAGAGATGGAAAATCCCTTCAGGATATCCAGGTCTTGACATATTATCCTGGCCAGCAGCTCAGTGTTGGCATTTTGTTGGAAGGAGATATGGGGATACCTCTGAGTGGAGTCCTGTATGTCGATCTAGTCAGTGAGGAATACCACAATGTGACGGATGAATACTTCCCACCGGAGTTGCATTCAACTCACGTACTGTTGGGCGAATGCAACAATATTATGATCCCAGCTCTTCCCATTCTTCCAAGGTTCTTTCTTGGGACTGAATTCACTCTGCAGCTGCGTGTCTCTCTGTTCACAGGGACTGAAGTCCCTGTTTCAGGAAGGTACCTGTACACAACAATCAAAACCAGCTATTTGAAAGGATGCCCAAGTGGATTCCATCTGAAAAATTTATCTGAGAGCCACCAGTCATGTCAGTGCAGTCATAGGTTGAAGGACGCAGGGATCAAGTGTTCCTTGGATACCCTATCCATGGTTAAACCTAAGAAGGGACAACTTTAGATCGGAGAATACAACGGTGGCATTCAGTGGAGTCGTAGCTGTCCTCGCGTGCGCTGCAATGTTTCTGTCCACATCATTCCCATTAATGGGACGGATATACAGTGCCTATATAGGAGAAAAGGGACATTATGTGGGCGGTGTTCGGAAGGACTTAGTGTTGTACTCGGTGCAAATGAATGTGACAAGTGTACTCACTGGTCACTCCTGTTCTTGCTGTTGGTACTGATAGGAAGTCCTTTACTTGTTGTTCTCATCGGAGCTCTCAATATGACCATCACAGTGGGAGCCATCAATGGATTCTTGTTCTATATCACTATTGTTGCCATCAATGGTGACGATTTCGAGCCTCTTGTTCATCCGGGGAGTTTTCATGTTTGTCTTTATGATGGAATGACTGAGTTTGGAAAGACTCTATTTTACTTTTTCTTCCCCCTCTACCTTCTCCTCTTGGTTGGCATTGCATGCCTTCTTCCCAAGTGCAAGTGCATCAACATGCACAAGATAAACAAGGCGATCGGACCGAGGATCACTCCAGTGCTAGCCACAGTCATCACTGTATCGTACGTTGTGATTGCTACTAATACCATCAAGAGCTTATCTTTTGGTATTGTTCACAGTACAGATGGAAGTCGGAAAGTAGTGTGGCTGTTTGATGGTAGTCTGGAGTACTTTCAAAGCCCTCAACACATTGTCCTTGGTGTTATGGCCATTGCAATGCTCCTGTTCTTCCTCCTTCCTGCTGCCGTCGTTGCCACATTTGGAGACCTCTTGAGAAGGTTCATCAAAGGTCCATACTACATGAACTTCCTGGACACATTCCATGGAGCGTTCAGATTCCGTTTTGGATTCTGGTTTGGAGTGAGACTACTGATTCTCACAATGATCATGACGTTCAAATTCACCCTTTCAGTGACAAAGCCCACCAAGACCAACCTTGCCATAGTGTACACGTCAATCTTCATCCTGGTATTTCAGATAGTTTTCCAGCCTTACCGAGGGATCAGAATCAAAGACTGTGTTACAGAGTCCATCAAGGCAAAGTACTTTAGTGACAGAGTTCAGCAGTATATTGCAAACTCTCTTGACAATACATTTCAAATCAACATAATTGCACTTCACTCCTACGGTGCTTCTGTTCATCGCGGAGATGGACTTTACATCAACCACCTGTCAGCTGTGGTAGCTGTGACTGAGTTAGTCTTGATCTTCATCTACCATCTGCTGGAATACACGCCACTGGGTCAGATCCTGATTGAGCAGATGAGAAGAACAAAGAGAAAGTACAACAGGTGGAAGGAAGGGAGACTGCTGAGAGCCAGAAAAGAGAAGAACAAGCTTGAGGAAATACCTATAGAAACAGTGGATTTTGAACTTCGACTAGAAGATTGCTGGGTTAACGACTCAGACGAGGCTGTTGGTGGAAACAGTTGCTGTGATGGTGATATAGACAATGATGGAGATGATGATCAGCAATGTGTGGATTGTGACTGTTTTCACTGCAAAGACAGGAATGCCGGTGGACAAGTTGTGGCTGTCAGTGGATGCGATATGGATGACGCAAGACAGGATTTATTGTCACCCTTGTTGATGAAACATCTCTCTTAGCTATTGGTGTGTTTCTACACTCAGTATTGACATTTGTAGTGCATATGTTTGTTTTTTTATTTTATTTTTTCCTTCTAGTCCACGTTACGGTGATGATATATGGTACAATTAGATTCTGTAAGGTTGTATACATTTCCATGCATGAGTTAATTGAACTGTGTTTTAACATGCTGTTGTGAGAATGTTGAGTAATTTTGGCACATTTTCCATATCTGTTGCATGTCCACTGGAATTCACCTTCCGAATCAATAGAGTGAGCTGTAAAATGCTTTTTGTATTGTCGTGCATGTGCTGTATTTGACTGTTCTTCCTCTAAGTTACAGTATGCCATAATAGTATTATAGTGGGTATCTTTTTGAGGGTGAGAAATTGTGGTTTTCGTGGTTAGGACTGGAACCATAAAACATTACTCACAGTGAAAGTTACTATCGCTGCAAGTTTTACTGTCCTTTTGACAAGAACCATGAGTTTTTTACCATGAATAATCCAAACTTTTAGCATCCATGAAAGTTTTCCCCTTTAAAATATCCTCTGTACGGTGTATATCATGTGAGCTTTATTTTTCACATGAAACTTTCGCTGATTGTGGATTTTGGGTTTTTACATATTATCTTTCCGAATGGCCATGTTTTGCCATATTGCGCAAGAGCCCAATCTAAATGTTTGTGAGTGTAAAGTTTTGTGAACGGCTTACAGTCCGTGAATCTGTGAACATAAAACCACACGAAATAGAGCAAATGACGTACAGGGGAAACTCATTACAACGAATCCCAGGGGACACTGAAGATTCTTTCACTGTATCAGAAATTCACTATAACCAGTTACACCTTCATAGTAGAACATTCACTGGGTCACATGAATTTATTTGCTATAAGAGTGTTCCTTGTAACGGTTTTCCACTGTAATTCTATTACGGAGTTGGTAGTACTCCATGTGTAGGGAGGACACGAGAACAAAATGGCGGATAATAAAATGCAATGATGTTGGAAGCTACGATCCAGGAATTTGCGAGTGTTTATACTGTGTGTAGGGTAACAACTGGGCACAGTTTCTTTGCTTTCAGCCATTTTAAATTACATCTGGGAAATGGAACTCATCTGTCCAGTGGGGTGGATCATGGCTGTGCATACCTTATTTCCTCTAAAATTTTGTCATGTGACAAATTCATTCAATTTCGTCAGATTGGTGGCTAAGAAGTATGATGTGCTACCTTTCTGTGTGCATCGAAACTTTAGAGATGGATGACGAAAGATACAGTAAAAATGGCCGCTCGTTCAGTGCTCAAAATAGCCGCTTTGTGCTTGGACTGTATATATACTAAGAAATTCGAGCACTGTTTGTTAGAGAACAGCTGAAGAGCTCCTCAGAGTTCCTGTAGACGATGTTTTGGGCAATACCGATGCTGAACGGCAGTGTTTTGGTGAATGGCCACTGGAGTCACTAGCCAACAACGGTGGAAACTTTGTTTCTGGCACTCCAGAACACTGTAGTCTGCTAGCATGCTTTCATAGCTGGTGACAAACGCATCAGGCAAAAATCGATGCCAAATGATTTCATCATCGATTAGAGGCATTTTGGCACTTTCAGAAGCAGTGACAAATCTTTAGGTGGACAAATTTTTAGAGGAAATACCGTATCATGTTATGTAACTTATGTACAAATGTCATGAGTATACAAAATTATGCACTTAGTCAGTAAATGATGCAACAACCAGTGAATGTGTTTCTGTACATGTGTGTGTCTGTAAAGTGCAGTGAAGGCCATGTACATACGTACGCCATATACCACACACATTTCAAACATCTGATTTGACACAAGAGTATCAAGGAATGTAACTGTGCGCTAGACAAAGTACAAATCATTCCTACGCCAATGCACTGTATTATGTTCATGCAGTGTATAGTAATCTGTTATGTGCGTACGTAGGTTTCCTGTATTGTGTGTTTCCGAGGTCTTGTACACACTGTACGTACCTTTGTTGTACAATGTGCAAACATCAAAGGAAAATGTGTGCAATTGTGTTGTAAACTGCATGTCTTTGTGGCCATTTGGCCGAACGTTTACAGTATTAGCGCCTTGTGTTATGATAGCAGGCGATTTCGTCAAACACAGCCAGCTTCTCTGTAGACAAGTCACAGGCTGTAAATTAACACCTTGAGTGTTGTAACTGGAGTATTGGGCAACCCAAGTATAAGCACCCACAGCAAGTTTACTTGGTTACTGTACGACCAACTGTGTATTGGCTCAATCTTTAATGCATGCATTCACCCTCAGGACTTGAACAATATAGTATTCACCAATGTACATTGATCTTGCAATGCGTAATATATATTACATGTACACATCTTAACCCCGAAATGAATGCTTGAATGCAACACACCAAAGACCAGGTACAGTATACACAAGAGAGTTCTTAGCCTGGGTGTTATGTGTCAATCTATCATGTTTCCTCTCCTGGCCTGTTTGCGACCTCTTGTCGGATAGTGCAAGGTGTTTGCAGTGCACCCATACAAGAGCTGCACACTGACATGGTGGAAGAATGGCATGCCTGTTTGATTCTGCTCTGATTTGTGCTCAGTATGAAGTATACATACGTAACTCGTTGCTGTTGTTGTGGTTGATTGCCTTTTTACGTACATTAACCTTCTTGGTGTTCTGAAATCAGATGTTTTCAATGTTACAATAGTTTTTAGTTTTAGATTCACAATGGCCGCCTAGTCATGTGGCCAGCAATTTCATATGTATCTATAACCTTATATGTCCTGTGTGGCTACCTGCTGGAATATTATTTTCAATATTGTATTGTGTGTATCTGTGTATGTATGTATTTACGTATGTACGTTCCTACGTATCTTCAATTCTAACAAAGTATTTGAATACAATTCACATAAGAAAAGGTTCAGTATTCGAAGAATCAGAGCTACTGGCAAAATGTCTCAATTTGTCCTGTTTGCTGTCCTGTCCTGTTTTCTGTCGGTTGTTGGACTGTGCGAGGTATTTATGGTACATCCAAAGGAGCTCTGCCACGCTGATAGTGGAGAACTAGATGATTGTGTTACATGGAAGGAATACGCTGAAAAGAGTTTCTTTAACCAGTCGAACGTGGAGTGGAGGTTTGCAGAAGGCATTCACACCATTAATGGAGGACCTTTCCATTTTGAGAACATAGTTAATGTCTCTTTCACTTGTGCAGGAAGGTGGTGCCGTGTAGTGTGTGTTGGTTCTGGAAATTGTGTGTTTAATTTCTCGCAAGTAACTAATGTGTCGATTTCATCTCTGTCATTTGAATACAATGCCAACACTGTGACATTCCCACAGCTATCCCTTCCACAATGTACCACAGCGAAGTCACTTATTCCATCCTTTTATTCCCAGTACCATCCAATTTCTGACGATTGCTTGGCCAACAGGACATGGATCTTCACCAACAGTACTGACATCACTGTATCTGGTGTAGACTTCATTGGTCCTCAGAATAGCTGGGCTGTGGTGAGACCTAGAGGAAGGTTTGCAATCAGTAACTGCTCATTCACTAACCTATCGTCAGGTTTGTCAGAGTACGATCCACTGAACACGTCAACAGGTCAGCATCACATAGCAGTGATTGTGGAAGAACCCCTAGATGCAAGCTCACCTTCACTGGTGTTCACCGTTGAAAACACAACTTTTGAAGGTCATTACCTTCCTTCCCTGTGCAGGAATGCTAGAAACTATCCCGTTATTCTTCTTATCTCAGAAGCTCCTTTGAATGGTTGGCCAGTGAATTTTACTATTCGAAAGTGTAATTTCATCAAATCTCCTGTGCTACAAGTAGTTGCCCGTCAAGATCCAAGACTGCATATTGTTTTGGAGGCCTCTAAAATACACGGCTATGTTGATAAGACTACTGCTTTGTATTGGCTGAAGAATTGGACTGCAGATGTTACTTTTTCAGCAATTCGAGTATCCCTAGACAATAGTGTATTGGGAGGCCACCTTGGTGCCTTGTCACTGGGAGAATCTTTGCTGGGAACTTTCAAAATTTCTTCAAATTGGTTTAGACAGCTGGGAAGTGGAGTGGCTAGTGCTATTTATGTTAACCTTAAGACTGTCCGCCATCTGAGACATGCCATGCAGGTTATCTTACTCAACAATACTTTTAGAGGTAATCATGGATTTCGCCATAAAAATTTGGTATCTATTCGACATGATGTTGAGGAAATTTACCAGCACAACAATAGCACTCTGTTTGTGGACCAGTCTGCCTCGGGCTTCTCTTATCCACTAAGAGTTGAATTTAATACATTTGAATATAATTTTCAAGCGAGCAAAATAGACTACCACTGTGTGATTCTGAGTAGGTTACGCAGCACCTACATTATTATCAAAGCAGATGTTAGGGACAATGATGTTAACTACCAACATAGGCTTGTTTGTTCCAGATTGGGCGTTGTCTACCTGAGTGGGTTCAATGATGGCTACAGAGTCCAGTTCAGGGATAACACTATAGGTAGTAACAAAGCAACAGGACTGACTCTTTACAGTTCTCATGTTGAAATGGTTGGTACCAATATTGTGCGGTATAACCTTGGATACTATGGAGCCGGTATACGAATGAATGCAGAATCTTTGCTGTTGCTGAGAAATGATACATCCCTTAAAGTAGCCCAGAATCAAGCCTACTTCAGTGGAGGAGGGTTCTATATCCTTGACCAATGTACCCTCAACATCTCCTTTACTCACTGTCCTTGCTTCTTTCAGTTAGTACATCACAATGGATCGTACATCAGTCGTCTCTCGAGGGATGAACTGAAGGTGCTGGTGAATGTGTTAGATAACCGAGCCTTTAACAAAGGAAAGGGATCAGCCAGTGTCATCTTCAACAGCAACATTGATCAGTGTTATTTAGAAACGAATGTGACTGGAGTCACATGTAATGCTGACATTTTACGAAAAGTGTTCAACATCACTGGACAAGTGGATCGCTTGGACATTTCCTCCATTCCTAGAAAAATTTGTACTTCTTGTCGAGGTGGAAAATGCCTTAAAGATATCCAGGTCTTGACATATTACCCTGGCCAGTGGCTCAGCGTTGGCATTTTGTTGGTAGGAGACATGGGGATACCTCTGAGTGGAGTCCTGTATGTCGATCTAGTCAGTGAGGAATACCACAATGTGACGGATGAATACTTCCCGCCGGAGTTGCATTCAACTCATGTACTGTTGGGCGAATGCAACAATATTATGATCCCAGCTCTTCCCATTCTTCCAAGGTTCTTTTTTGGGACTGAATTCACTCTGCAGCTGCGTGTCTCTCTGTTCACAGGAACTGAAGTCCCTGTTTCAGGAAGGTACCTGTACACAACAATCAAAACCATCCATTTGAAGGGGTGTCCAAGTGGATTCTATCTAGAAAATATATCAGAGAGCCACCAGTCATGTCAGTGCAGTCATTGGTTGAAGGACGCAGGGATCAAGTGTTCCTTGGATACCCTATCCATGGTTAAACCTAAGAAGGGACAACTTTGGATCGGAGAATACAACGGTGACATTCAGTGGAGTCGTAACTGTCCTCGCGTGCGCTGCAATGTTTCTGTCCACGTCGTTACCATCAATGGGACAGATATACAGTGCCTGTATAAGAGAAAAGGGACATTATGTGGGCGGTGTTCAGAAGGACTTAGTGTTGTACTCGGTGCAAATGAATGTGACAAGTGTACTCACTGGTCACTCCTGTTCTTGCTGTTGGTACTGATAGGAGGTCCTTTACTTGTTGTTCTCGTCGGAGCTCTCAACATGACCATCACAGTGGGAGCCATCAATGGATTCTTGTTCTATATCACTATTGTTGCCATCAATGGTGACGATTTCGAGCCTCTTGTTCAGCCGGGGATTTTTCATGTTTGTCTTTATGATGGTATGACTGAGTTTGGAAAGACTCTATTTTACTTTTTCTTCCCCCTCTACCTTCTCCTCCTGGTTGGCATTGCATGCCTTCTTCCCAAGTGCAAGTGCATCAACATGCACAAGATAAACAAGGCGATCGGACCGAGGATCACTCCAGTGCTAGCCACAGTCATCACTGTGTCGTACGTTGTGATTGCTACCACTACCATCAAGAGCTTATCTTTTGGTATTGTTCACAGTACAGATGGGAGTCGGAAAGTAGTGTGGCTGTTTGATGGTAGTCAGGAGTACTTTCAAAGCCCTCAACACATTGTCCTGGGTGTTCTGGCCATTGCAATGCTCCTGTTCTTCCTTCTTCCTGCTGCTGTCGTTGCCACATTTGGAGACCTCTTGAGAAGGTTCATCAAAGGTCCATACTACATGAACTTCCTGGACACATTCCATGGAGCGTTCAGATTCCGATTTGGATTCTGGTTTGGAGTGAGACTACTGATTCTCACAATGATCATGACGTTCAAATTCACCCTTTCAGTGACAAAGCCCACCAAGACCAACCTTGCCATAGTGTACACGTCAATCTTCATCCTGGTATTTCAGATAGTTTTCCAGCCTTACCGAGGGATCAGAATCAAAGACTGTGTTACAGAGTCCATCAAGGCAAAGTACTTTAGTGACAGAGTGCAGCAGTATATTGCAAACTCTCTTGACAATACATTTCAAATCAACATAATTGCACTTCACTCCTACGGTGCTTCTGTTCATCGCGGAGATGGACTTTACATCAACCACCTGTCAGCTGTGGTAGCTGTGACTGAGTTAGTCTTGATCTTCATCTACCATCTGCTGGAATACACGCCACTGGGTCAGATCCTGATTGAGCAGATGAGAAGAACAAAGAGAAAGTACAACAGGTGGAAGGAAGCAAGACTGCTGAGAGCCAGAAAAGAGAAGAACAAGCTTGAGGAAATACCTATGGAAAGAGTGGATTTTGAACTTCGACTAGAAGATTGCTGGGTTGACGACCCCGACAAGGCTGCTGGAGAAGACAATCACTGTGATGGTGATATAGATAGTGATGGAGATGATGACCAGCATTGTGTGGATTATGACTGTTTTCGCTGCAAAGACGAACATGCTGATGGACAAGTTTTGGCTGCCAATCTGTGCCATATAGATGACAGCAGACTGGATTTGTCCTCTCCTTTGTTGAAACATTGCTCTTGACTATTGAAGTGTTTCTACTCAGTGTTGACATTTGTGTTAGTTTTTTTTTCACTTTGTTCCCTCTAGTCCACATTACAGTGATGATAAATGGCACACACAGACTCTGTAAGGTTATAATCATTCCCATGCATGAGTTACACTGTGTTTTAACATGTTATTGCAACAAGTGTTAAGTAATTTTGACAAATTTTCAATAGCCGTTCAGTTGTACGTATGTTGAAATTCACATTCAATACAGTGAGCTGTAGTTTTGGTGCGCATGCTCTGCATTTTGCTATTCTGCCACAAGTTGCAGTACTTATGTACCTATGTCCGTCTCATGGACTTTAATTTTCACACAGTGAAATTTTTGCTGATCTTGAGTTTTGTGATTGTAGCAGTTTTGCCTTTGGGGGACAGCCATGTTTTGCCATCGCACAAGAGCCCATGCAATCAAAATTCCCATGGGTGTGAAGTTTCGTGAATGGTTTACAGTCTGCAAAAACTGCAAATATGAAACTGCGCAAAAATTAAGGCACATGTGGTATAATGTAAAGTATACAGTGTATAGGCCCATTGCTATCTACTGCTTACAGTAAAGAACAGTGTTGTGATAATGGTAGTTTGTAATTGTAAATAATTGTAATCAGGTACGTATACATTTGCTGGTAATTTTAATGTCATTGTAATGGAGCTATTTCAGTCTTCGAGTAGTTATATGGTTATTGGTATTCTTTGCTATTTGAATCACGTTGCACAATTACCATGCAACTACTGTGATGTGTATATTTTATACGTGTGTTAGTTAGTCATGTGCTGCAATTGGTACAGCGACTTGTTGAAGTGGCAAAATGTCACTAAAAATGTGAAATCTTGGTAACAGTGGAGTAAGTTTTGCACACATCCAGTAACAAATATACAATTAGTAATTGTAGTGGTAATTTTAGAAATGCAGTTGCAATGGTGATTGAGTGCTTTAGTGAAGATCTGTAGTGGTAGTGGTAGTTGGACTGTTGTATACTCAGATAATTGCAATGGTAGTTGATTACAATACCCCTGTAGTGGCCACGACACTGGTATAGAGTACACAGCCCATCAGCATCGACTACAATATAGAGTATATACAGTGTAGCCCCTCTATTCCGGACACCTTGGGGCCACAGGGGCCTGTCCTGATTGTCGAGATGTCCTCATTTCAGTGGTTGAAGCTGTTCTATATCAAAGTATAGTGCACCATTTGGTTCCAGTGGTATGTGCCCATATTTTTTGAGAGGTGCCACTATTCAGGGATCTGGATTGGACAGGTTTTGCTGTAGTCCCATCGATCAGTATCACAGTGTATGCATTGCGTATTATGATATGAATGTTGGCAGAAGTTGTGGTCTAATCCCTTGCATTCCGTGTGTTATGTGTGTGGCGAATACGTGTTTGGTAAATTTTAGTTTGAAAGGATTCTTCTGTGTACACGTGTGTGTATTCACAACCCATAGCCCCTATTAGAATAGTGTAACTGTAGATGCATATGTATTACATTAGAACTTGCTTAGTAAGTACGTACCTCGAAGGGAAGACAAATCAGTACTTCTTATCAGAGGTACTTACTATCAGGACAGATTTATGTACTGTATGCAGTGGTAGAAATAGCATTTGACATTTGCTAGAACAAATGGCTGACCCAGTATTATATTGGTAGGACATTTTGAAGATTGGTCAGCCATTTTTAACCATCAGAGATTATGTACGTATGTATGTACATGTATACATACATAATACAAAGGAATCTTTAGCACTGAACCTTGAGATTGGCAAAACAAATTGGCACTCAATGTAATAGCCGATATCAGAGACTTAGCTCTCAGTTTAGTAGTCAGCCAAATGACTGACCCATCTAAATTTTGGTCAGCCATATTCATGTTTTGTTCGGAAAATGGCAAATGGCAGGCAGCTATTTCTAGCTCTGGTATGTATAGGAGGGAACAGAATAAGGAGTACTTACTATCCAAGCTAAACCAGGTACTTACTAGCCAAGGTTGACTGGAATATGTACCTCTCAATTGTAGCTACAATACCCCATAGGTTATGAGTTGAGGCCAATTTTGCACTCCACGTTTAATTCCAGCTTCTGACACACGTGTGATATGTGATGGTGTATTTGGACGTCCAATCCCCCCCCCCCCCCCCATGTCTGACATTTACGTATGTATGTATGTATGTATGTAGTTCTCTACTTGATATGTACTGTACATACGTACATTTATGCTCACTATAGCTTTCATGCAGCAGTGAAGAGGAGGGGTTACCTCCAACGAGTGAGGAGAGTGCCACACTGGACAGGCAGTATCTCGATGAGCTACCACTCCTGGAGGAAAAGTGGGAGTGTCAAAACTCTGAGCCGCTTGGTCTGCTGTGGTTCGAGTTGTTGAGGCTGTACACGGTACAGCTCAAGTTTCCTGAAGTTGTTGTGTGTGTTCGTCAAAGTGCTGTGATGCAGCGGAACAAAGACTGGCCTGGCAACCGACTCGCCATCGAACGTGAGGACTTTATCCAATTGTGACTGAGCAGACACCCACTGACCTTGGTTGTGTACATGTATTCCATTCATACCTTTTGTTTGTGTTTGTTTCTCACACAAGAGCAGTAACACTTTATTGGCTTTGCGTTTGCTTCAGATCCTTTTATGAAAAAATATGATCTTGGCAAAGCAGTCGCCAGCCAGCCAGGTAAGCCAATCTCTTTCTACTGTTCTGTTTTGTTCTGTTCTGTTCTGTGCTTGTGCTTGTGCTTGTGCTTGTGCTTATACTTTGTTGGTAGTCTGTGTACTGTGCTAGGCAGAATGTTGTGTAACACATACTGTATCGATGTACGTACACCCAAACATCTGTGACCCAACACTTCTGTACTCCAACATTCTCTCTGATCTGACCATATCATGAGGTACAGTCACTATATTAAATTATGCCAGAGATACTGTGTAATACAATAGCCTCCTAATCTGACATTTTTCTCACTCACCCTTGAATGTCGCATTGGAAAGGGTTCACTTTAGTATGTATACATGCACATCAGTATCAGCACCAGGTCTACATTTAGAATGTCGTCAAGGGCAGATGGCAAAATTACACACTGTAGGTATCGTTGAACTAAGGGTGAGGGGTGCAGAAAATATTGTAGGGCCCTTATTTTTGGATATTTAATTTTTGTAGATAAATAGAGAGAAATAAGATAAACTGAGATAAATTTTGTGTGTGCATTTTTTGCAAACTGTGGAGAGTGAACAAGACAGCATAGCTATTTCTATGATCGATTCTCGAATATTCATTAATAAAATTTGCGATTCACTCGATTCGCTACTCTATCATGAAATTTGTGCGAATGAAGTACCGTGAAATTTAAAACCCACCATAATTTGTGATGAATGGGTGAAAAAGGATGAGCTGAAGGTGTGGGCGGGTGAATGCCGCTTGCCATGTAAATTAATGTGTTTACTTGTAAGTGTACATCTTACCAGTTTGTTTACACACATGTTGCATGCATACATACATACGTACATACATACAGTGAAGTCTTTATCAAAGGACACCTCCAAAATGCTGCCATTGCTCTGCCCATTTGACACCCCTTGCGTTGACATGTCAGGGTTTCATTTAGAAAAATGGGCAAGGGGGGGGCAAAACAATACTTACAAAATAAATGGGGGGGGGGGGGGGAAGGGAGTGAGCGTGATAGTGTGCCTTCTAGGGGGTCTGGGGACATGACCAGATTTCTGGTACTCACCTCCAGGATTACCTTTTTTGGGGGGGAAAGCATTAGTATCACAGTATCTATCTGCAATGTACAGTTGTAAGGGTACTTATACAGCTAAGGGGGTCTCACAGTGTGCTCCAGGAAAAATTTGACTTTTTACACCATTCAAGGTTGATTGTGGCACAGAATTACTCTTTGACCTTGAAGAGATTGAGTTCAGTTCTTTATTCAAATTTACCTCTTCAACAAAAATAAGGCTACCCTAATTTCCAAGGGGGGGGGGGGGGGGAGACTCTGGCAAGGGGGGGCAAATGCCCCCCCCCCCTAAATGAAACCCTGCATGTGTACATGTAGTTATAAACCTCCGGAATAAGGACACCTCCACCAACAGGACAGTCAACGGTGGTCCTAATGGTATCCTTGTTGTGGAGGTTCCACTGTGTGTACTTGCCAATGTACATAAATGCAGGATAACCTGTCTCAGTCATCACCTGATGGCTGACCACTGAATCACCTTCTTCCATCCTCTCTCTATATGACAGTATCTGTTTAAACCTGTAATGTAAACTGCTATCACCTTCGCCAGGTGGCTTTAGCTAATGAGTTTGCTATACAGTATACATGTGTAGACAGTGAAACATCTCTGAACTGACACTCAAGGTGACTTTGTAAAAGAAAGTATTGGATTAGGAGGTTGTCAGATTATAGAGTGACTCATAGCATACTTTAATACATATGTTGACTGTACTTCATAAGATAGTCAGATTAGAGGGAATGCTGGATTATAGAGGTGTTGGATTACAGAGATTCCACTGTGGTAGGTTCAACGAATCATGCAGTGCTTACTACCATGTGTTACAGTACTTACTATCATGTGTTACAGTACTTACTACCATGTGTTACAGTACTTACTACCAAGTGTTACAGTACTTACTACCATGTGTTACAGTACTTACTACCATGTGTTACAGTACTTACTACCAAGTGTTACAGTACTTACTACCAAGTGTTACAGTACTTACTACCATGTGTTACAGTACTTACTACCATGTGTTACAGTACTTACTACCATGTGTTACAGTACTTACTACCATGTGTTACAGTACTTACTACCATGTGTTACAGTACTTACTACCATGTGTTACAGTACTTACTACCATGTGTTACAGTACTTACTACCATGTGTTACAGTACTTACTACCAAGTGTTACAGTACTTACTACCATGTGTTACAGTACATACTACCATGTGTTACAGTACTTACTACCAAGTGTTACAGTACATACTACCATGTGTTACAGTACTTACTACCATGTGTTACAGTACTTACTACCATGTGTTACAGTACTTACTACCATGTGTTACAGTACTTACTACCATGTGTTACAGTACATACTACCATGTGTTACAGTACTTACTACCAAGTGTTACAGTACATACTACCATGTGTTACAGTACTTACTACCATGTGTTACAGTACATACTACCATGTGTTACAGTACTTACTACCAAGTGTTACAGTACATACTACCATGTGTACAGTACTTACTATCATGTGTTACTCTTGATGTAGCTCAAGATTACCTCAAGTCTTGTCTAAGAGAGGCGCTTGTCTACTTTGGTCACTTGGAGCTCCCTCCTGTGAAGAGTCCCAAAGGGGGTCAACGTCCACCTAAGCAGGAGGAAGCTATGGTTGTACAGAATTTGGAAGAGTGCAGCACCAAAGCTGATCAGGAGGCTGTGGATAGTGTCACAGGTGGTACAGACACAAGCCATTTGGCACAGAGTATGAAAGGGAAAATGGATGTCTTTTTGTCCCTCTCGTTCATTGAGAGCACTCCATCAAAGAAGAAGAGACCAGTTGCGTGTTACAAGTGCAAACAGGATGGACACATAGCCAAGGTATGTGTGTACATGTACGTATGTGTTGGGCCTTTTTTTGATGCCTGTGTAAATGTGTGTGTATGCATTGTTGTGTATGTGTGTGTGTGTGTGTGTGTGTGTGTGTGTGTGTGTGTGTGTGTGTGTGTGTGTGCGCGCGCGCGCGCGCGCTCCTGTGCACATTTGTGTGTTAATGATTTGTGTGTAAATTACCATAGCACAAGTGTGCATGTACATACTGTACGTATATACTTACATGGTGAAATCACATCTACGATCATGTTTCTGGCCTTGTTACGTATGCCACTCAACCACTTTGAATGTGCTGTATACAGAGCTGATGTATTCTACTGATACATGGATGTGTGTGTGTGTGTGTGTGTGTGTGTGTGTGTGTGTGTAGTGTGTGTGGGTGTGGGTGTGGGTGTGGGTGTGGGTGTGGGTGTGGGTGTGAAATACACAGCTTTGTAAACATGTGTACAGTACTTGTACAATAGGTATCTTACATGTTTGCATATGCACACATACGTACGTACCTGTATCCACTGTACGTACAATATAAAGTGTCATTTCCTCAAAACTGTTTTACATGCTGTGTGTAGAAGGTTCACCTGTATACAAAAATCAACGTAGAGTCTCTCCTAGGAAGTCCTCACCAATGCTAATACTGAATACCTGTCTACAAAGACCACTGTAGTGTGGTCAGCTAGGCTAGATGAATAATGCCCATGTATACCTGGAGTACATTTCTTGCGATAACATAATGATTACAAGTACTTTATGATTCATAGTTTTATGCTTTCTTGCTTTGTGTAGAGATGTACAAATGACTGTACAAAAGATTTAATTGATTTCGGAGATGTTTGCAGTGTTTCTGAAGAGATGAGGGAGGCCATACAAGGCTTGATGGAAAGTTATCTAGGTGAGTGACCATGTTGATCTAACAGATAGTTGACATACAGTAAAGCCTGTCTTAAAGTCCACTCGTTTAGAAGACCACCTGTCTACAGAGACCATGGTAGGCAGGCTCATTGTCCACTTTAGTTGTACTATAGATAATTTTCCTATGATTACACCTTTGTACAAGGACCAACCGTCTACAGAGACCACTATTACTTGTACAGTAAAACCTGTGTACAACAACTACTCAAGGGACCAAGTGATGGTGGTCTTTGTAGACAGGTGGTACTTGTACGTACAGTTGTGAATTAGTATCACTGAGGTGTTCTGTGGAACAGTCTACAGCGGTCCTTATGGGCAGGTGGTCTTTGTAGACAGGTGGTCTTTAAGACAAGTTTCACTGGAAGTTGTTAGACTTGTTGTTGTTAACGATACGAGTTGTTGGATTATTGTTGAACACGTCTATGCTATCATCACACTGATACTCAACAGTTCTTTTCACAAATTATTCAACTGTACAACGTTTCACCCATCACAGGCTCCATCAGGTACAAAAATGATCACTGTAGTGAGAGTATCTTGGTAGTGAGAATGCCTTGCTAGTGGTGTTTTTGGCACCTGGTGTATCTGTGTTGGGTATATGGGCCTTAGAATGTACCTTCGTGTTTGTGCTGAAATGTCCATACTATGTACAATCCAAGTGCTGTCTCTCTGTGTTGTTTAGTGATCATTGTACATACGTATGTGTGGCTTATCAGTCTATTATCCTACTGTATTGACAGACCAAAGGGGCCTCAATGAGTTTGGATATAAGCTGAGAAGAAGACTAAGGGATGAGATTTTGGCCGATATTCTCCTAGTATACCCCAGTAAGTGACTGTTTAAGGAGGTGCATTTGTAAAGTACATATGTGCATCTCTGTACTTGCTACTTGATGTTTGTAACACGTACAGTTACAACAGTGTCATGTACATATGTATGTATATGCCTTGTTCATGTATGCACAACTTTCATTTTTATGCTTACAGTATGTACATATGTACGTATAAGCACACATTTCTGATCTCTCTCAATTTTGTACACACGTGCACACATGCGCGCACACATACACACACACACACACACACACACACACACACACACACATACTGTACGCACACACTCACACACACACACATGTGCACATACACACACACACACACACACACACATGTACACATACACACACACACTCACACACACACACACTCACACACACACACACATGTACACACACACACACACACATGTACACATACACACACACACACACACACACACACACACACACACACACACACACACACTCATGTACACATGTACGTACACATAATATTTAGGAATCACATGCATACATATGTGCATTCTCATTTCCGTGTATATTTCTGTCCACATCTAATCTGCTACTAACACGATAGTACACAGTGTGCTCATGTGGTGTTGTCCGGGTACATTACTGTTCCTATTTCTTTCTATGTGGTCACCTGCAGCAGCCAAACTAGAAATTTTCGGATCCTCTGGGAATGGATTTGGGACACTTGACAGCGATCTGGACCTCTGCATGATGCTTGAAGGAGTGACAACAGTGAGTGTGTGTGGGGGGGGGGGGGTAGTCTGTTTATTTTGTTATAATATTATATATTGAAAATCAAAAAAATGAAACTGTAAAGATTTCCTACCACAATACTGTATGTTATAGTACTGGTGCTCTTTATAAACTGATGTATTGTATTACATTTCTCGATAGTGTACATATTTCCTTGTACATGAAGCTTCCGCCATGTGTATCAATGTACGTATGTACCTTATGCACACATGTAGCCGGAGGAGAAAGCAAAAGTTATTGAGGTCTTGTTTGGAATGATGAAGAACAATCCAGGAAGAAGTGAATACATTGTGTATTTGGAGAGTTATGTGTGGTGTTTAATACCTTTATCCATCTTCAGTCAACCATACATACACAGGTGTTTGTATGGTAACCTACTGTACGTACAGTACTTGTGTTTGTGTATTTGTATATGTGATGTTCACGGTCATATTCACTTGAGGACTGCAATGTGCGTATGTTGTGTAGTGTACAATATTTATTATATAACATTGGATATCTGTGTGGTGACCTTAACGAGTAACTCGCAACTAAATTTACATGGTAATTTGCAGCACTCAGTGTGTAGCCGTGTCGCTGATTGACAGGGTATGTGCCTTAGTGTGTGTTCTCCTTCCCATTTCCAGAGTACAACAAGCTCATCCCCATTACTAACGCTCGTGTTCCCATCATTAAATTCATCTATAGATGCAAAGAGTGAGTCAGAATGTGTCATTTACAGTGAATGCAATATGCATATGTGTTTTGCTGTGTATGTATGTACATATGTCCCAGGTGTGCATGCGTATTCACAGTACAGTATGTGGTACTGTGAAACCTGTCTATGAAGACCACTCAAGGATCAAGCAATAGTAGTCTCTGTAGACAGGTAGTCCTTGTATACAGGTGGTGCTTGTATACAGGTGGTCCTTGTATACAGGTGGTCCTTGTATACAGGTGGTGCTTATAAACAGGTGGTCCTTGTATACAGGTGGTCTTTGTATACAGGTGGTCCTTGTATACAGGTGGTCTTTGTATACAGGTGGTCCTTGTACACAGGTGGTCCTTGTATGCAGGTGGTCCCTGTATACAGGTGGTCCTTGTATACAGGTGGTCCCTGTATACAGGTGGTGCTTATAAACAGGTGGTCCTTGTATACAGGTGGTCCTTGTATACAGGTGGTCCTTGTATGCAGGTGGTCCTTTTATACAGGTTGTCCTTGTATACAGGTGGTCCTTGTATGCAGGTGGTCCTTGTAGACAGGTGGTCTTTAAGATAGGTTTCATTTTTCAGTTTGTAACTAGCTGTTACTCTTTGCTATGTGTGCCATGTATACTGTGTTGTGTGTGCCATGTATGCAGTGTTGTGTGTGTGTATAGAGTATCTATGGTGTCACGTATGCAGTGCTATGTGTGTCATGTATGCAGTGCTATGTGTGTCATGTATGCAGTGTTATGTGTGTCATGTATGCAGTGTTATGTGTGTCATGTATGCAGTGTAGGGTGTACGTATGTACATATATATGCTGTCTACATAAACCATTGAAACGTTGTATTGGGTATCATGATAGCCTAAGCCTGATAATGTTTTGTGGTGTTCTTTGCTTGTGTGTGTGTGTGTGTGTGTGTGTGTGTGTGTGTGTGTGTGTGCATGCGTGCGTGCGTGCATGTGTGTGTGTGTGTGTGTGTGTGTGTGCATGCATGTGTGTGTGTGTGTGTGTGTGTGTGTGTGTGTGTGTGTGTGTGTGTGTGTGTGCGCGTGCGTGCGTGTGCGTGTGTGTGCGTGTGTATGTGTGTGTGTGTGTGTTACTGTTTCAGTAAATGGTATCAGAGTCAAATTGAGCACTATGGCAGTTACTCAATCTTTGCCACTGTTTGTCTCACTCTACCGTTCACAGGATGAAGCACGTGGAATGTGATATCAGTCTGGGAAACTATCTGGTGAGTTTCTGGACTTCTCTGTCAGCGTTCACGTGCATGCTGCAGCTTGTAGTGTGTTGATCTGTAGGCTCACTAGGGATACTTTTGAGGGAAGGGGAAGACAAGAGGTCACACCCCTCCATTGACATACGTATTACCAATGGATCCTGTAACTTGCACGATTCATCCCACCCCCTCCCTCGTTGTGCCCTGATCTTCATTCACCTCCCTTCAAGAATTTTCTAAAATCTCCAAGCACTGCAATGCACTCTGTGCTCTGTGTATGTAGGTACTTTTCTGTATTAATATGCCCTGGAGAATGCTTTCAATGTGTACATAGTCACAGTGTGTGTGTGTGCAGTATGTACTGTATGTATGATACTCAATGTGAGTGTACTGTATGTACACTACCTCTAGGCGGTCCACAACACAAAGATGCTTGGGGCCTACTCCAGGATTGATCACAGAGTGAGAGTGCTGGGGCACACCTTGAAGTGTCTGATGAAGGTCAGTTTGTTGATATGAAGTGACACACACTATTAGCACATGCAGCCATGTACGTGTGTACGTATGTACGTATGTACCGTGCATACTTACATGTATACACGTGTACATAGCCACTGTACTTATGTATGTACAGTGCATATGTGCAGTACATATGTAGAATACATATGTACAGTACATAATGTGTAGAGACATGTAGTCACTGTACATATGTATGTGTATGTAGTGTATGTACTATTTCATGCATACCTGCTTAATGCTTGTACAGATTTTGTGCATCTATGGTGCAAGATGAACCTCATGTACAGTTTTTCACTTCGGTCTGCATCTGTGTACTCATGCATGCATACGTATGTGTAACCAGTATCTATGCATGTGTTATGCTGGTTCATCTGCAGTACAATGTAACTGTGCATGAAGTGTACACATATGTATACAGTGTGGTGCGGTGCAATTCTCTTAATCCACTGCCATCTATTTGGGAAAATGTGACCGGGTAAACAAGTGTAGCTGAATATTCAGGCAACTAATTCACATATGAAATGTGTGGGGTGTAAGTGACTTAGCGGATAACTGTATGAAAGATTGATCAGTAATCACTTTGGTACTTTTGTGTCGTTATGCAGAATTGTGGAGTTGCCGATGCTTCTCAAGGATCTCTGTCATCGTATGCTTACATTCTGATGGTAGTGCACTATCTTCAGCGAACATCACCTCCTGTCCTTCCAGTGCTGCAGAAGGTTAGCACATCACATAGTCCAGCCAGCTGTGACCCACACTTGTACGCAAGGTGCTAACATACAAACGAGGGTCACCACAGCTGGCTGTGCAGCTGGCTGGACTACACTTAGATTGTTAGATTTGTTTATTAATATATATATATGAATATAAGGAAAGTCTTATAATAGAGAACTTATTATAAAGAATGAAATTATACAGGCCTAGCTGTCACCAATTTTTCAAAATAGTTTGTCAAAGTTTACAAAACATTATGTATAATGAATGCTCAGGTGCAAGTGATTAGACTGTGTGTTGCGGCACCCCCACGAGTTTTTAATTCGAATTACTTGTGTTATCTGAGGCATCTGGCACAACCCAAGACTGTTTCTGGTGCTTGCTCACTGTTCTTGCACCTGTCAGTATTGCCAGACACAAATTAACTATACATCCACAGCTACGTTCACAGGCATTGTACATACGTATATGCATGTATGTATGGAGACAGTGTATTCAATTGTGTCCATCTTTGGAACACATTGCCATACAGGATTGGAGGCTGTACAAACGTACACATGCACACATACAGTACATGTTGTTCACCATGACACATAGTTGTATCCTGCCTTGGAGTGCTATAGCAGCCATAAAGTGTCAATTAATTGACCGAGGGCGCAACCTGAGGTCAATCAATTTGTACTTTATGCTGCTGTAGCACACCAAGGCAGGATACAACTATTATGTGTCATGGTGAAGCAAAACACTGCAAAATGGGACAATTGACAACTATTAATTAATGAGGCATGAATGGGTTTTGGCTGGGTACTGTGGGTAGGAGATTGACAAGACCCTTGACCTGGGCTACATCAGAGTAGCAAGGCTACATCATGGATGTAAGCCCGTGGTACTCTTTGATCCACCCAGCTTTCGCCCCCACACCATGACACACACATATATATGAACACACACACAAACACACACACACACACACACACACACACATACATGTAGTGTTGTGTGACGTGTTGTTCCAGTACTCCCACATCCTCATCCACAGCTGTATCCACCAGGTAGTGACACCAAGGAACGACTAGTTGGAAAGTGGAATTGCTACTTTTACGATTTCCAAGATCCCTCAGAATTGGTAAGTTTCACTTGTTTTTTCTAGTCTTGCCTAGCCAGACCCACTCCATTGCCTACAAATGACAACAAGAGCGGGTCTGGCCACACGAGACTAATTATTTTCATGCATGACAGTTACATACAGTAACTGTGTTCGCCCTCCGTATACGTAGTGTGCTGTATGAGGTGTGTAGGGTATTTGGTTCACACTACGTTCTGTGTCTGGTGCTCACACTCTCTCTTATTTCTATATTTGATTGTATTGTGCCTTTCTTTGGTTCTTTTTTAGGCATCACTGTGGCCTGGATTGGGTAAGAACAAGGAAAATGTTGTTAATCTCTTTGTGGGCATGTTACGGTGAGTGAGGTTGTATGGACAAGTACTGTACATATGCACACACGCTATGCTTATACGTTTCTATATACTGTACATACTTACGGGTAGCAATTTATCCACTTTTTCAACCACATCCTCTATGGGCGTTTGTGTGTACTTTCTTGTGCATACCCTGCCCCCCCCCACACACTCACTCACACACACACACATACACACACTTACACACACACACACACACACACACACACACACACACACACACACGCACACCATCACTGCACTCTTATTTACATCTTTGTTCTAGTTTGTTTGTAAATAAACAGTTGTCCACACATAGTATCAACGTTCTATATTATTGCTAGTGGCTATGTGCTACATCCATATGTCCATTTGTACAGGTATTACTCTGTTGATTTTGATTGGAAGCATAAGGTTGTAAGCATTCGACTGGAGCCTGAGTGTATTCTGGACAAGTTTGACAAGATGTGGATCGGCAAGGTAGCCTGCGTGGAAGGTATGTATAGTACTTATGTGAGACTGCACTTCCGTTAACTTGTGAGCGTCGAGGATGTGTGCAAGCTGTGTGTATACTTATGGCAGATTTGTATTATTCATGCTTAGGTCTTATCACTTATTATCAAAGCATTGATACATGAGTGGTGAACCAGTGGCACCATTAAACGATATGAGATGTGTGTGCGTATAAACTTACATGTACGTATGTACAGCACATGCAGTGTGTTGTATGGGGCAACAGGCTGGGAACCTCTGTCCATCCATTGCCTGTGCTCGGATGCATTGGAACACATGTATGGAAACATGTAGGCCATGTGCGTACATTCATCCTGTATGTAATGTTGTCACGCCAAATCTTGTTTCCCTATGAGTGATCCGGCATGGGTGCTTATATCAAATATAAACTCAACTGTTGGGGTGTTCAGATTAGGATTGGGTTAGGGTTTAGTATTCATAACACAGTCGGGAGACAACCTACGTCAGGGACCGTTCACAGTGTTGCTATGTACGTAACTGTCTGATGGACTCTTGTCAGTATTTGAATGTGACTGCGACATTGTTTGCATTTTGTTCCATTTTGTCCTTTAATTCTTCTAGTGGCTTGTGTTGAATTGTGTAAAATTGCACATGTTCGTCACTCCATTCCCTTTGTGCTGCTTGTTGTCAAAGAATTTTCACACACTCTACCTGCAGATCCATTTGACCTCAGCCACAACCTAGGAACTGTTGTCTCGCAGAGAAGTAGGTTTAGTGTGACCGTAGGTCTATGTACCTATGGTGTGACCTTGCACTTCGTTGTTGTAAAGAGTGTGCCACAAGTACAGTATGTTTGTGTGAGTATACGCATAGTACAGTACAGTGAACCCTCTGATAGTGGACTCTCCCAGACAAGGACACAGTAGAATAAACCTCTCTACAAAGGACACAACTTAAGGTTTCAGTATAATTCCTATAATACATTTTGAGCCTCCCAAAGAGGAAAACCTCTCTATAAAGAACTGATCTGTGGAACTTATGTCGTCCTCAAACTGTCCTTTATTCATAGGTTCCGCTGTATGTCTGTACACTTCTACACTTCTCCACTGTACATAAGTACACTTCTACACTTCTAAACTTCTCCACTGTACGTACATACACTTCTGACTTGTATTGTGTAAGTAGATACACTTGTACATTTATGGGCTGTATTGTGTATGCATGCAAACTGTACATGAACACCTTAGACTGCATCCAACCCTGGCTTGTCTTTTACACCTTCCTAATGGCTTATCCATTTCACCTTTGGACTCCCTTGCTAGCCACGCTTGTCATCCTCCTACCTCCCGCCCCTCTTCCCCTCCCCTCTCTCTCTATTACTATTCCTAATACAGAACTGATGCTTAACACACACAGATGCAGGCTAGGTTGGTATTAGCATGAAGTTACTGAAGCGGTTTTTTTTTTTTTTTTTTTACGATAGTGTTCAAGTTTGTTCACAGTGTTTTGATGAACACGGCTGGATACCTTCTTGGGAAGGGGAAGTGCTCAAAGCCACTAACATTGGATACCCTGGGACGCACTAGAAACCTGGTATGTTGTATGCCACGGGCATGTAATTTTTGCTGTGATCTGCATAAGACACTTTTGCCAAGATTCCATATTAGATACAATTAATGCTTGTGGAATTCAACACGAACTAAATTGCCGTATGTTTGTATGGTGTTTGTATTATGATGTTATGGGGCATTTCTTCATGGAAATGATAAAAGTGTGGCAATTTAATGATTAATTGTTTCCAGTGTTTATTTAAGGCCTTGGCGGTAGATTACAAATACCTTACTCATTACAGAGGTGTCCTCACTACAGAGGTGTCCTCACTACCAAGTTGATGTCACTATAGAGTTGTCGTCATGCACTGTAGATGTGTCTTCACTACAGAGCTGTCCTCACTACAGAGGTGTCCTCACTACAGAGGTGTCCTAAATACAGAGGTGTTCTCACTACAGAGGTGTCCTCACTACAGAGGTGTCCTCACTACAGAGGTGTCCTCACTACAGGGGTGTCCTCACTACAGAGGTGTCCTCACTACAGAGGTGTTCTCACTACAGAGGTGTTCTCACTACAGAGGTGTCCTCACTACAGAGGTGTCCTCACTACAGAGGTGTCCTCACTACAGAGGTGTTCTCACTACAGAGGTGTCCTCACTACAGAGGTGTCGTCACTACAGAGGTGTCCTAAATACAGAGGTGTCCTCACTACAGAGGTGTTCTCACTACAGAGGTGTTCTCAATACAGAGGTGTTCTCACTACAGAGGTGTCCTCACTACAGAGGTGTTCTCACTACAGAGGTGTTCTCAATACAGAGGTGTCCTCACTACAGAGGTGTCCTCACTACAGAGGTGTTCTCAATACAGAGGTGTTCTCACTACAGAGGTGTTCTCAATACAGAGGTGTTCTCACTACAGAGGTGTCCTCACTACAGAGGTGTTCTCACTACAGAGGTGTTCTCAATACAGAGGTGTCCTCACTACAGAGGTGTCCTCACTACAGAGGTGTTCTCAATACAGAGGTGTTCTCACTACAGAGGTGTCCTCACTACAGAGGTGTTCTCACTACAGAGGTGTCCTCACTACAGAGGTGTCGTCACTACAGGGGTGTCCTCACTACAGAGGTGTCCTCACTACAGAGGTGTCCTCACTACAGAGGTGTCCTCAACACAGAGGTGTCCTCACTACAGGGGTGTCGTCACTACAGAGGTGTCCTCACTACAGAGGTGTCGTCACTACAGGGGTGTCCTCACTACAGAGGTGTCCTCACTACAGAGGTGTCCTCACTACAGAGGTGTCCTCAACACAGAGGTGTCCTCACTACAGGGGTGTCGTCACTACAGAGGTATCCTCACTACAGAGGTGTCCTCACTACAGAGGTGTCCTCACTACAGAGGTGTCCTCACTACAGGGGTGTCCTCACTACAGAGGTGTCCTCACTACAGAGGTGTTCCCACTACAAGGTCCTCCTTGCAGAGCCGGGTACCTTTTCTGAATACTAATGTCACTGTCCTCATGCACTATATGAAGGTGTCCTCATCTTCGTAGAGTCTTACTCAATTGCTGTGTAGCAGCATAGATTCATACATGCTTTTATGATTCTTGAACACAAGAAGATCTTAGGTCCTTGTTGAATGCATATACAGTAGAGTAGCTGCCACTAGGAATAGAAACAAGCTTCAACATACGTACTAATGTTCTTGTATTTGTCTACTGACGATCTTGTATGCTAAATACTTGGCACCATTGCTAGTAGCAGGGAGTTCTAGCTTTTAGACTTCGAAGATTGTTTTAAAGATCACCTGTCTTCAATCCCTACCTCCAGTATGGTCCCAGGTGTACCACCCAGGCACTGATATGTGTATACCTCTGTACAAAGACCATCTTTCTACTATAACTTTATCATGTTCTGATGCACATAAATGTATGATAACAATGTACAGTCGAATTTCTCTATAATGAACCCTGGATGCAACGAACTCCCTGATGTCACAAACATAGACCTTAGAATGTATACCTAATTACCCTATTGTAAATAAACCCTGATCGATGTAGTGAACACCCTGATGTAGTTTACCTTTTCACCAATCCTGAGGTAGTTCTTTATACAGAGATTTGACTTTACTTGCTGTGATGTGTCTTTGTGTCATGCTGTGGTGTGTGTACACTTGCTTGTAGGAACGTCTGTTTGATCCCAAACTCCTGATGGCTGACAAGAGGGCACCTGTGGATCCCAAGTACTGGGACAGGATAAACAGAGGCGAAGAAGTAACGGACAACCCTCCCAAAAGTATAGTAATGCAATATGCATACAAATACACTTTGGTCCAATGCTATAAATGTATGGCTTATGTGTGATTCTTGTACATACGTACGTGGACGGTTATTGGTAAGCTAAGCGTGCACATTTGGTTACTGGAAGTTTCGGAAGTTTTGCAGATCAATGTTTTTTGAGTTGCCTCATTTGATGGAGGGTAAGGGGCAGAAAAAAATGCGAGAAGAAAGGTTTACCAATGCCTGTCATGTTCCTAGTGTTTGTAGCTTTAGGTCAAAATATATTTGT
This sequence comes from Halisarca cf. caerulea, assembly GCA_963170055.1. NCBI lineage: Eukaryota > Metazoa > Porifera > Demospongiae > Chondrillida > Halisarcidae > Halisarca > Halisarca cf. caerulea. The sequence continues at coordinate 1,000,049 of CAUJGJ010000125.1, forward strand.
ATAATATTACAGAATGTCTGAAGCTGAAGCCCACTCACTGGGTTTGCAAGTAGTGTTGGTTGTACAAATTTCCTAATATTCAGCACTTAATATATGTACATATGTACGTACATAGATACATAATCTATACATACCATATGTACATACATACATACATACTTATACAGACCATAGTGTACATACATACATACATACATACATATACATACATACCAGGAGCAGATCCAGAGATTTTCAAGGGGGGGGGGGGGCGCGCACCAGTGAGTGGGCCAGGATGTCATATACAGGACCTCTGTACATGTTTAACGTTATCACGTCACAACAAAATATGGCTACTGCGGCTCCTTAAGGCTTCTTTTTGTGACCCTTACAAATTGATTTTAGTTTTAGGCTTAAATGAACCTTTTAAACAGCCTAAAAAGGACAGTTTGCTACTTTGTTTCTGTTCTTTAAGTGTTTAATGGCTTAAAGAATGATGACAGCCTTCTAAGATTCTAAATATGAATTTGTCCAGTCTGGACGGGGCACATGCTCCCAAGGCACCCCACTGGATCCACCACTGCATACTATGCACACATACATGGATACAGGCATACATACATAGTCACATACGTATATGTATAGGTAAAGTACATATATTATTATGTAATGTAATACATGTATATATAATAATATTGACATACGGTATAGAACAAAAAAGTTAACATGAAGAGTTTTCATTACGTTTATCTTACACCGTGATCACGGAGCTGGTACGCCGTGATCACGAAAATTCGCGTCGTGATCACAGGAGCTCAGGAGCGTGATCCCGTTGCTCTACACCACAAGAAACTGCACTGAAGGCGATTAAACCTAATTTTGATGTCGATGTGAATCCACACGATACGAAAATGATACAAGGACAATGGCGCACTGCACCGTTTCTCCAGAGTACAGCGTCAATTTGAAGCGAAAAGAATCCAGAAACAGTAATTTAACAATGTGAACGATTATTAAGTAGTACTCTTCTCGAACGCGTGCGCCCTACAATTAGGAGCATCATTCTGCGGATCATGTAGAACAGCATGAAGCGAGCAGCCATGTTATTTTCAGTATATTTCCGGATATTTTTTGCGCACTAGTCTAACCATTTCCAGAAGAGCGCGATCTGGCGTATAGACTATTTCCTTGCTTCGCAGCGGGTAAAATGTGCCCTCTTGTTTACATTGAAGACAATGTCAACCCCTTTGCATAGCAACTATTGATTCATTATTTAATATAATCAGATGATCGAGTGCAAAATTTCTTTGTCCAACTCGATAAAGACGAAGACAATGTGACATCCACGTTTGGCTAGAGTAGAAGTCCTAAAGCTAGAAAACGTCGTTGGTAAGATTACCTGTAGCGTGATAATGCCTCTTAGCGTAATATCATTTTCTTCTAAAGTGTAATCACGTATCTATCACGGTGTGATCACTGAGCTCATACGTCGTGATCACGGAGCTCGTACGTCGTGATTACGAAGCTCCTACGTCGGGATTACTTTAAGTAAACTTTTTTTTGTTCTATACCGTATATGCCGTATGGTTGTAAGTTCCAAAGTCTAGTATGCTTCAATGTTTAGAGAAACCCAAAAGGAGTGATGGAAAGGACAAAGGAAGGGAAAAGACCCCAAAGGGTGGTAGCAAACCTCCACCTAAACAAGGTTAGAGTCCGTGTATATGTGTATGCACTTATGTACATGTGGTACAAGTGAAATAGTATGTATTATGTGTGTGTGTGATGATGAATATTTATACATGTATATGCACAATGACTCACTGACTAAGTCACAGGTTACTGTAGTAGTCAATGCACCATGCAAATGCTGCAGTGAGTTCTCATTAGTCTGCCACCATTTTATTCACCAAACCCCTTTATCTACCATCAATTTGTGCATGAATTGATTGAAAAGGCTGCACATTGATTTGGATAATCTGCTAAATGCATTAATCCCCCCAAAACAAATTTTGGTGGATTAATGAGAATTCACTGTATAGTCAGATTTCTGTTCCAAAATGGTAAAGATGCATGGTGTTGATGTATGGTATTTACTTTCTTCTTTGGTTTGCTTTTGTCCAGAATTCCACCTTCCTGCACAGCAGATTGGAGATCCTCCCCACTCCAGTCAGCATGGCATGGTACCTATTCCTTCTATGCAATTTACCAACCAGATGCTTCCTCTGTACCCACCACAAGCTCCTATCAGTCCGCAAGCCTCTTATGGTCATCCTCTCATTCCTACTCCCCCAAGTGTGCACAATGTGGGGTTTAGTCCTACTGTATCTCCTGGTGTTAGTCCTTATGGTATATCCACATATGGTAGACCGCCACTTTTGCAAACCCCCCCAGGCTCTCAGAATATCCCATACTATCAACCTGGACCTGGACCTAACTATCCACTCAACATATCACACTACTCATCTCCCATGGAGGACATCATTGCTCCCTTGACAAAGGAGACAGTGGACAAACACGCTCAACAGTTACGAAAGGAGCATATACCCACCCCCACCTCCCCCAAGGACATGTCACTGGACTCTTCTGCAGCTAGGTTTGTGACAAACAACAGTACAGTAAACAAAGCCTCATCAGAAAGCACTTCTACCAATGACTATCGCAAACAAGTACATAAAGACACGGCAACAGTTAAAATTCTCCCCAGAGACAGAAAACCAAAAGTGCAGACTAGTTCTGCTAGTCATCATCATTCTGCAACAGTATCTACTGGTGTCCAGCACCCTGAAAGATCCCGACCAAATAGCTCCAAGCACCATGGAAGCTCCCCTTCTACACATGATTCACGTCAGGTCTCTAGTGTCCCTTCACCTGAAACAGATAGCAAGCGTGGAAATCATGGTAAACGGGGCAGAGGGCCTTACAGAAGTCGTGGGAGAGGGCGTGGCAGAGGTAAACCACAAGACTCAAAAAGGCCCGGTTTACCAAGAGATGGACAATAGGTACAGTTGCTATTACCTTTATTACCTTAAGCTAACATAGTTGTGTCCTGAGGTTTACTTATAAACACAGTGCATTCAGCCACTATGTATTATAGAAACAACCACCATAATAATCACTTGCTCCTCTTGATGTGCTTCTAATCTGAATGAAACGAGGGGGTTGGTCTTAAGCGGACAGGCTACCACAACTGTTTGTGGTGCTACAAGTATTTATATGTATACATATACCCAGGTATGCTCCTTAGTACAATGTATGTAATTGCAATATTTAATATCACCAGCAAGAATATTCTTTCACTTAAAGTTTACTATTGTTTACTTTCAGTGTTACAGTATTAATCTGATTCATTGATAATGCATTCAAACAATGTCATGCAATTTTGAGTGTACTACTATTAATACGAGGGTGGCCTGACGTCTTCTTTTTCTTCCTTCTTGAGTGTCTGATTTGTGTCATTTCAGTTATTATTGTTTTTCTTTCAAATTGACTCTTTCTGTAGGTTGCATGGAACAAAATTAACACATACCTGTCCAGTTTCTTACTTCATAAGTTTGATCTTGAATTGCAGCTACAGTTTAAGCACCAAGTGTTTGTAAATATACTATATTTGAGTGTATATTTAGAATTTAAAATTGTTATGTTGTGTTGGCATTGTTTTGTACTCTTGTAACACTTTTCAATGTGGGCAGGTACGAATGCTATACTCATTATACCTCTGTTTAGTGTTTATTTTGCAGTGTGCGGGTTTCTTCCTATTGCGCAATACTGCAGGTACTTGCAGCATTGTACATACAATGTCATCCTCTTTTTTAAATATATGCATGATTATTTCTGAATCATTATACTACTGCATTGCTCTATATAGAAGTGGTAATGGGCAAGCGCAGAATCCTTTACATTCACAATTTTGATATTATGAATAATATTATTATTGCCAGGTCAAGTATGAAGGTCTTGACTATGTATGTGCATGTTTTGCAGTTGATGTCATTTGAATTCGACATGTGCTGTCTCATGTTTGTATGATTGTATTATTATCTATTATAATATAATCTAAGCATTTTATACAGTATATTTATATTATTTATCAGGCTGCATGAACATGAATTCAATAGTAGTAGTACATGTATACCGCGCATGGAGGAAATTTGAATGCATGATCAATATTTCTATACTGTGCATGTGCGTATGTTGCAATGGTGCAATCATGCATATAATGTTATGGAGAATTTCTATGGATTTCTAGTGGATAACGGACATTGGTCAATACATACACAGTGCATGTGTAGAATGGAGTTTGCAAATTAATTGCTCTCTGTACTATCTGGCCAAGATCGGGTGTGCTATTATATCTAACATCAATCCACCTCCTACCCATGCATTAATAATATTATATGTGTATATGTGCATGTATATGTGTGTGTGGGTGTGTGCATGCAATTTAGCTATATATGCATTCGTGCATGCACGTACGTGTGCATATGCTAGCTACGTATGTACTAACGGTATACCATATACTGTAATAATAAAGTTGCAATTCTACGTACTGCAGCAGTATATTGCACTATGTTTAGTATAATACTGCAAAATTAATAGTAAGTTATTGACACAGTGTCATGCATACTGTAGCTGTGCAGTAAATTTATGCAACAATTATATAGTTGTCAATATAATGATATTAATTTTATGTGCATTAATTATTATTATTATTATTACAAAATTTACTACTATAATATAATAATGATGAATGTAAAATTAATAAACAGCCACGATGAGGTAGATACAATTATATAAGCAATGTAGCTGCATGGAAGTCTAGTATAGAAATTTTAAGTACAATATTGTTGGAATAATAATTATAATCATGTGCATGTTGCATATAATTGGATGATCAAACCAAATCCATAATAAAATTAATATAATGTGCACTCAGCCTATATAGTACAAACAATAAGACAGCTAGTATAATTATTATATAATATATATAGTACAATTTGGCAACATGCATGCAGCTAATACTATACAAGCAATGGGACTGTAGTTGGCAGCTCACTGTCCGAGTTTCTTTGAATTCTGTACGCACTTTTTCTTTGCACTGGAATGTCGTATTCAGTTCTGTACCAAGGAACTGCAACATTGTCACTACCTGGCACACTATAACTAGCCTGGCTACCCCATCCTGTTTGTGTAGCTGGCCTGGGGTCTACAGGGCTTTCTTCAGTACTGCTGCCACCAGTGAAGGAGTCTTGATTGATGTCATTTGCTTCCCAATATTCAGTCAATTCGTGATCCACTAGAGAAGAGTCATTTCGAAGTTGGGCAGCTGCTTTCAGCCTCTTTTTTTCATTCCACATCTTGTGTACACGTCTCATTTTGGCAATCAGGAACTGACCCAATGGTGTGTACTCCAGCAGATGGTAGATAAGCACAATCGCAAGTTTGGTATAGGCAGCAATCTGCGATATTGCAAGTGGAACATTGGGTTTTCTGGGCAAGTACAGAATACATGCAAACAGCAATATGAGGTTGAAGTGATAGAGGTTGTCAAAAATATTCGCTATGCTTCTTCGATTTTCCTTGCTGAAGTACTTTTTCTTGATAGCCTCGGATACACAATGCTTTACTCTCATTCCTTTGTAGGGTTGAATTATCATCTGAAACAACACCATGAGAGTTGACATGCACACAATAGCTATGTAAGCATGCTGTGTTCCCGCAATTATCTTCAAGACCATTATGACAGTTAGCAAAACAAGCTGAATGCCAAGCCAGAATCCAAATCGGAATTGAAATGCTCCGTGGAATGTGTCTAGAAAGTTTACATAGTAGGGACCCTTGATGAACCTTCTCAAGAGGTCTCCAAATGTGGCAATGAAAGCAGCAGGAAGGAGGAAGAACAGGAGCATTGCAATGGCCATACATCCAAGAATTATGTGTTTAGGAGATTGAAAGTATTCTAGGCTGCCATCAAATAGCCAAACAGTTCTGATGTTTCCATCATTTCTATACAGACTAGCATATAAAAGAGTTTGAATGGTGGAGGAGGCTATTATGAGGTAGGAAAAAGTGATAATGGTAGCTAGAACTGGAGTAATTCGTGATCCGATCAATTTGTTGACCTTGTGCATTTTAATTAGCTTACACTTAGGGAGAAAGCATGCAATGCCAACAAGCACAAGAAGGTAGAGGGCAAAAAGATAGGAAAACAGAGTCTTTCCAAACATATCCATTCCATCATAGAAACAAATATACACTAAATTTCCGGAATGAATAAGGGGCAAATTGTCTCCATTGATGACAATGATTGTGATATAGAACATGAACCCGTTGATGGTTCCTACAGTAATGGTCATGTTGAGAGCTCCTATGAGAAAAACAAGCAAAGGAATTCCAATCAGTACTACCAGCAGTAGCAGCAGTGACCAGTGTGTGCATTTGGCACAGCTGTTTGAAAACACTATGGCACTGAGCCCAGCAGGGCATTGCCCACAGAGTACACCAGTTCTTCCGTATTTGCACTGTATGTCATAGTTGTCGATGGGAATAAAATTATGTTTTGTGCTTTCATTAATGTTACACAATACTTGTGGACACTGAAAACTCCAAACGATACTTGACAAGGTACTGGCATTTGGATAAGCTATGTCTTTTCCGATCCAAAAAATTGGACTTTTTCTAGGTCGTATGAATGCTGGCTGGTCAAGTAGGCACTGTATGTCATGTTTTTGTAAGATTGTTTGACATTTACACTTGTATTCACCTTTATTCTTTTGGTAGAACCCATCAGGGCAGCTTCCTATTGCTTTTGTGGCCATGAAAGAGTGAAGATAAGTTGTTTCCTTCTCTTGTATAATTGTATCACGAAAAACTGGTACTCGTAATTGCAGAAGCCAGCTCGTATTCCTGGGGGGACGTGGCAACGGAGGTAGTGTTATAGAATTACATTTACTTTCCAGGATGTGTGTTGAGTGCACGTTCAAGGGAATGTTGACATAGTTACTATTGCGATACTTCTCTCTTTCCATGTCAATATACAGTACATTGTTGAGTGGGATGTTCATGTCCCCCAAGATGAATATGGAAATTTTCAGCCTCTGTCCAGGATAGTACATGAGTGGTGGTAAATTGTTCAAATCACATGTACCCATCTTTCCGTTCTTGCTACAAATGCACATTTTCCTGGGAATTGATGAAATCTTGCTGGAATCAAAATTTTGTTCAGGTATCGACAGGTTAAATGCTTTTTGAAGAATTCTCATATTCATTTCACTCCTGTTAGCAGGTATGTCAAATTCCATATCTGAGGTGAAATTCGTCCAGAGAGTGCATTGATCAATGTTGCTATTGAAAAACATGCTGGCTGTTCCATTTCTTCCATCACCAGCAGTATTTTGTGTCAGTTCAACCATTTCTTTCAGGTCACGAATTGATGACTGTTCCTTGATTGTACCATTTCTGTCCACCAATTGAAAGAAACATGCACACATCTTTGGAGGCTGGCGTTTAACCATGCATTCATGATCTTGAATATAGAATGCCCCAGCACGTACATAAGCTCTGTTTCGGGATAGATTCAAAAGAGAACAGTCTTCTAGAAGTATATGTGAGTTTCCAATCATCCTGATACCGGCACCATAGTGAGTTGAGCAAAGTTGGATCACATTCGTTCTTCGCAGCTGAGCTACAGAATACTCTAGTTTTAGACCTGCTTCATGATTGTTTTCAATAGTATTGTCATCCAATAGCACTCTCCTATTCTGCTGAAATCCATTGAGATGAACTACCGCTTGCCAGTAGCAAGACTGGACATAATTGTGGCCTTTAGCTGCTCTCCTGTTTTGTTTTTCAATGATATAATTTGAAATGTCTCTACTGAAAACAATGCAGCGATGGTCTGTTCTGGCCTCATAGAAGTTGCGTCTGAAGGTATTAGAAGACAATACTAACCTAAACTGGACATCATCAAATGAATATTGTCTTCTCTTGTTCTTGCTAGTCCCTACTATTCTATCAGATGCAAAAACTACACTTCTGTAGTGCAAGCCATAATTTGACTGAAAGAGGTTCATTGAAACTGATATCACAGCAACCGAGCAATTGTCTATTCTTCTACTATACATGCTAATCGCACTACCTTGACCACTGGCTAAGTCAGTAAAATTGTTCCCAAAAATGGAAATGATTTTGTAACGGCTATTATATTGAGGGATTGAGCACGATTTTCCTTGATGATTGACAAATTCTAGGTGAATGGACGAGGCATTAAAAACACAATGCTTGTATTTATGAAGCCATTTTGTTGCAAACGTCTTATTCACTTCTCCGAAAATCTGGTTCTTCTCTATTTTTACAGTCAGCCCATGATCTTCCAAAGCTTTAACCTCTATCGCTGGGCATTTTCTAAACCCACAGTCTCTAGTGGTGAAACTTGCTCTCCAGCCTCGTAAAGGGTATCGTGATCTTACGTATATAACTGGATAGTTTCTACCTCTAAATGGCTTCCTTGGTAGGTAACTAATTCCGTGGAAACTTGTATACTGTATTGTAAAGTTTACATAAACCCTACTTGAGAATCTGGAAGGTTTGGTCCAGGATTTGGTGGTTTCTAAGATAATGGTTATGTGATGCTGACCTGTTGACGTGTTCAGTGGATCGTACTCTGACAAACCTGACGATAGCTTTGTGAATGAACAGTTACTGATTGTAAACTTTCCTCTGGGTCTCACCACAGCCCAGCTATTCTGAGGACCAATGAAGTCTACACCAAATACAGTGATGTTCACACTGTCTGTGAATATCCATGTCCTGTTAGTAGTGATGCTTCCTAGAAAATAGCATTTGTTTTGATTGACACATTTGTTCTTGCTGTTAACCATTCCTGGATCTATATATTTCAGTAAGTGCTGAGTCTGAATGTGGGCGGTGTAAGAACCATTGTATGCGATGGTGAATTTAGCCATGCGGATATGACTAGCATTCACAAACAAGAATATGCACAACTTATCTTCAGATATTGTGCAGATGAGTAGACATTTCCTTGAATTGATGTCATTCTCACACTCCAAGGACACGTTAGTGACCTTGCTGAACACATAGAGTCCTCCTGACAACACATGAGGGGTTGGCCCGGATAAGAATCTCCAGTCAACATTGGAGCGATTGAGCATGTTTTCATCTCTGTATTGAGTGAGTGTCTTACAAGGTCCTGTTCTGTTTGCACAAAGGTCCAGATCTGTCGCTGGTGTCACCCACATTGTAGTACGTGGGGCAGAGGCTTGTGGTTTAGCCAACACGTTTACCAGTGGCACGCACAACATCACTATGGCTAGCATCTTGTGCACCATAACGGAGGTTCTATTCCTCAGAGAAGTTCCAGTGATATTAACCAATTAATTGAACTAAAATGATGGCCTACTAATCTCCTCTTTGTATTCTTAGGCTACATCTATATATTATATATATTTACAATGAATCTCATGAATACTATTAGACTGGATCTGGACTATACATTGACCTTTACAATACCACAACTATATACCAGTAACTGAAAATGTACATGTTCTTGTTAATGAGTTCATTCATCAATAGATGATCCAAACATAACAGATTATCATCATGTTCTGCAAAATTACAACTCATAGTATAATATGGCAAGACTTAGTGTTGATTGATATAATAGTGGAAATTCAATCAAAATTGACTTTTGAGTGGGCACTTTTGAGAGGTACCAACTTCGATCCACTATATACAGGATGATGGTACAATTGATACATAGCACATTCAATAGGTATAGCACAACTGATGGATATCAAAGCACTATAGTCTAGAATTGCCAACTCAATCGCGTTTGGCCTTTTTCAGAGACTAACATCATGCAGTGGACGAGTAAAGAAGAACTTTCTAGTCCCTTTCCAGCCCTTACTACCCAGTATTTGTCTGTAGGAAAGGGTTGGCAATGGCAGACTATCAATTT
>CAUJGJ010000125.1:1012500-1015000 GCA_963170055.1 Halisarca cf. caerulea
ATTGGGCTTTCTGGGCGAGTACAGAATACATGCAAACAGCAATATGAGGTTGAAGTGATAGAGGTTGTCAAAAATATTCGCTATGCTTCTCTGATTTTCCTTGCTGAAGTACTTCTTCTTGATAGCCTGGGGTACACAATGCTTTATTCTCATTCCTTTGTAGGGTTGAATTATCATCTGAAACAACACCATGAGAGTTGACATGCACACAATAGCTATGTAAGTCCCCTGTGTTCCAGCAATTACCTTCAAGACCATTATGACAGTTAGCAAAACGAGCTGAATGCCAAGCCAGAATCCAAATCGGAATTGAAATGCTCCATGGAATGTGTCCAGAAAGTTTACATAGTAGGGACCTTTGATGAACCTTCTCAAGAGGTCTCCAAATGTGGCAATGAAAGCAGCAGGAAGGAGGAAGAACAGGAGCATTGCAATGGCCATACATCCAAGAATTGTGTGTTTAGGGGATTGAAAGTATTCCAGATTACCATCAAATAGCCAAACAGCTCTGATGCTTCCATCTATACTATATAGACTAGCATATAAAAGAGTGTGGATGGTGGAGAAGGCTATCAAGAGGTAAGAAATAGTGATAATGGTGGCTAGTACTGGAGTAATTCGTGATCCGATCAATTTGTTGACCTTGTGCATTTTAATTAGCTTGCAATTGGGGAGAAAGCATGCAATGCCAACAAGCATGAGAAGATAGAGGGCGAAAAGATAGGAAAACAAAGCCTTTCCGAACATGTCCATTTCATCATAGAAACATATATGTATTAAATTTCCAGAATGAAGGGGCAAACTGTCTCCATTGACAAGGATGATAGTGATATAGAACATGAACCCATTGATGGTTCCTATGGTAACAGTCATGTTGAGAGCTCCTATGAAAAAAACAAGAAAAGGAATTCCAATGAGTACCACCAGCAGTAGCAGCAGTGACCAGTGTGTGCATTTGGCACAACTGTTTGAAAACACTACAGCACTGAGTCCAGGAGGGCATTGTCCACAGAGTACACCAGTTCTTCCGTGTTTGCACTGTATGTCATAGTTGTCGATGGGAATATGTTTTGTGCTTTCATTAATGTTACACAATACTTGTGGACACTGAAAACTCCAAACAATGCTTGCACTGGCATTTGGATGAGTTATGTCTTTTCCAATCCAAAAATTTCGACTTCTTCTAGGTCTTATGAATGCTGGCTTGTCAAGCAGGCAATGTATGTCATGTTTTTGCAAATTTTTTTGACATTCACACTTGTATTCGCCTTTATCCTTATGGAACCCATCAGGGCAGCTCCCTATTGCTTTAGTGGATATGAAAGAGTGGAGATAGGCTGTTTCTTTCTCTTGTATAATTGTATCACGTAAAACTGGTACTCTTAATTGCAGAAGCCAGCTCGTATTCCTGGGGGGACGTGCCAACGGAGGTAGTATTATGGAATTACATTTACTTTCCAGGATGTGTGTTGAGTGCACGTTCAAGGGAATGTAGACACAGCTATCATTTCGATACCTTTCTCTTTCCAATTCAATATACAGTACATTGTTGAGTGGGATGTTCATGTCCCCCAAGACGAATATAGAGATTTTCAGCCTCTGTCCAGGATAGTACATAAGTGGGGCTTCACTCTTAAAGTCACATGTTCCCATTTCTCCGTTATTGTCACAATTGCACATTTTCCTGGGAATTGATGAAATCTTGCTGGAATCAAACTTATGCCCAGGAATCATCAGATTAAATACTTTTTTAAAAATTCTCACATTCATTTCACTCCTGGTAGCATGCGCAGGTGCATCCAATTCCATGTCTGAGGTAAAATTTGTCCAGAGAGTGCATTGATCAATGTTGCTATTGAAAAACATGCTGGCTGTTCCGTTTCTTCCATCACCAGCACTATTTCGTTTCAGTGCCACCAATCCTTTCAGGTTACGAATTGATATCTTCTTCTTAATTCTACCATTTCTGTCCACCAATTGAAAGAAGCATGCACACATCTCTGGAGGCAGATGTTTCACCATGCATTCATCTTGAATGTAGAATGCCCCGCCACGTACATAAGCTTTGTTATGGGATAGTATCAAAAGGGAACGGTCTTCTAAAAGTAAATGTGAGTTTCCGATCATCCTGATACCGCCACCATAGTATGATGAACAATTGTGGATTTCATTCCTTTTGCGCAGCTGAGCTACAGAATATTCCAGTTTTACTCCCCCTTCAAAATTGTTTTTAAAGGTGTTACCATCCAATAGCGCTCTCCTATTTTGCTGAAATCCACTAAGGTGAACTACAGCTTGCCAATAGCAAGACTGGACATAGCTGTAGCCTTCAGCTGCTCTCCTGTTTTGTTTTTCAATGATGTAATTTGGAATGGCTCTACTGAAAACAGCACAGCGTTTGTCTGTTCTGCCCTCATGAAAGTTATTTATGAAAGTATTGTTTCTCAGTTTTAACCTAAACTGGACATCATCAAATGAAAAATGTCTGGTCGTATACCTG
>CAUJGJ010000125.1:1020000-1035000 GCA_963170055.1 Halisarca cf. caerulea
CCATATAATTATACAGTGGAACATCCACAATCTTATAACAAGCATACAAGGTGTCAGGTAATACACCGTGTGATTGATGTACATCATACTTATTACATAATAGTATTAATTATATAAAAGTAGCAGTATATGGTAAATGGTAAAACTGATATTATACATTGTACATATTGATATAGTACTACGTAAGTTATCAGGATGGTTTTCATTCACATGTATACTTGTATACTATGCTAATTAATCCATCAAAAAGGGAGACCCATCAGACTTGGTATGCTCATCAACATCGCTGTTGCTTTCATCATCGCTGTCACTATTCACACAATCCCCCAGCCACAGTTCTATATCTGCAATTCTAACAGACTCTTCCTCAAAGCGATTTTTCTCTTCTCTAGCTCTCAGCATCCTCTCTTCCTTCCACATGTTGTACTTTCGCTTCACTCGTTGCATTTGCTCAATGAAGTACTGGCCCAATGGAGTGTACTCAAGTAGGTGGTAAATGAGAATAATCAGAAATTTCAAACATACTGCTAGCTGTGAAATAATGAAGATTGCAGGAAACCATGAATTATCATTTTGCTTGTCAGAATGGAGAGCAGAGGCAAAGAGCACTATCAGGTTAATCTGGAACAAGTTGTCAAGTATATTTGCAATATCCTGTGGAACACTACCAAGAAAGTACTTTCTCCTCATGTGGTCAGTGACACACTCCTCAATCCTGATGCCCCTGTATGGCTTCACTACCATTTGAAAGACAAGGATACAAGTAGATAAGCATACAATTGCAAAATTTATCTGCTGAGGAGAAAGTAGGATCCTTAGCACCATTATGATTGTGAGAATTATAAGTCTCACTCCAAACCAGAATCCAAATCGGAATCGGAATGCTCCATGGAATGTGTCCAGGAAGTTCATGTAGTATGGACCTTTAATGAACCTTCTCAAGAGGTCTCCAAATGTGGCTAGGAAAGTAGCAGGAAGGAGGAAGAACAAGAGCGATATGGTGGCAATACATCCAAGCACAATGTGTTTGGTACTTTTAAAGTATTCCAAGTTCCCATTAAACAGCCAGACCACCATATTGCTTCCGTTGGTACTTTTCACCTCAGCGTACAGAAATATCTTAATTGTAGCTTCTGACATGAATAGGTAGGAAACAGTGATGACTGTGGCTAGCACTGGAGTGATCCTCGGTCCGATCGCCTTGTTTATCTTGTGCATGTTGATGCACTTGCACTTGGGAAGAAGGCATGCAATGCCAACCAGTAGGAGAAGGTAGAGGGGGAAGAGATAATAAAATAGAGTCTTTCCAAACTCATCAATTTCATTGTATAGACAAATTTCGAAATGTTTGTAGAAGTATAGATAAGAATTAGTTGACATATTATCACTGATGGCAATCATCATTATGGTGACATAGAACAAGAATCCATTGATGGCTCCCACTGTGATGGTCATATTAAGAGCTCCAATGAGAATGACAAACAAGGGACCTCCTATCAGTGCGAACAGTAGAAGCAGCAGATGCCAATTACTGCATGTATCAATACACTGACTTGATCCGAGTAAAGAGCTCTGTCCATTGGGGCAACGTCCACAGAGGACCCCAGTTCTATTGTACATGCACTGCATATCTGTGTTGTTTATAGGAATGTTAACGATAGAAGAGTTACAATAAAAGCAAGGGTAATTCATGCTCCATAAAATCCTTCCTTCATTGTTTCCAATCCACGAAGGTATATTTGAAGGTTTCTCAATAGTGAGGTTGTCAAGGGAGCATGCAAAGCCATCATTCTCCAAATGTTGGCTACATTTACAAACTGTGTGGCGGTCTGTGGAATTGAATGCATGGAATCCACTTGGGCATCCCTTCAAATGGCGAGTTCTGATTGAAGTGTAAAGGTACCGTCCTTCATTAAGGACTGTAGTCCCAGTGAAGAGAGCTACACGCAACTGCAGAGAGAATTGAGTTCCATTATAGTAATGCGGAATCATAGGAAGGGCCGGGATTATGATCTGATTGCATTTGTCTTCTAGTATGTGAGTTGAGTGCAACTCTGGTAGGAAGAAGTCTTTCTCGGTGTTGCGGTACCTCTCGATGACAAGATCAACATATAGGACTCCACTCAGAGGTATCCCCATGTCTCCTTCTACTAAAACACTTGTGCTGAGGTGTTGACCATGGTAATACTCCAAGGTCTGATTTTTTCCTTCAGACAAACAGGTGTCATTTTTACAGAAAGCGCAGATTCTTCTAGGAATGGAAGAAACATTAAGGTTATTCACAGGTCCAGTAACATCAAACACCTCCCGAAAAACCTCAGCATAACGTGTGACTCCAGTCACATTTGTTTCTAGATAACATTGATCAATGTTGCTGTTGAAGATCACACTGGCTGATCCCTTTCCCTTGTTAAAGGCTCTGTTATCTGACACATTCACCAGCACCTTCAGTTCATCCTTCGAGAGATGACTGATGTACGATCCATTGTGATGTACTAACTGAAAGAAGCAAGGACAGTGAGTAATGGAGATGTTGAGGGTACATTGGTCGAGGACATAGAACCCTCCTCCACTGAAGTAGGCTTGATTCTGGACTACTTCAAGGGATGTATCATTCCTCAGCAACAGCAAAGATCTTACATTCATTCGTATACCGCCTCCATAGTATCCAAGGTTATACCGCACAATATTGGTACCAACCATTTCAATATGAGAACTGTACAGAGTCAGTCCTGTTACTTGGTTATCCCGAATAACATTGTCTTTGAACAGGACCCTGTATTGCCCCTCCAATCCACTAAGGTAGATAACTCCCAACCTGTAACAAATGTATCTGTACTTGAAAAATATACTGAACTTGTATGCATTTGCATTAATAATTAAGAACTTGTTATGCAACCTGGTGAGGATGGCGCAGAAGTAATCTATTTTGCTCTCTTTAAAATTATGCTTGAATGTGTTTCCCTCTATTTTAAGGGGATAAGAGAAACCTGTTACAGACTGCTGTCCACATTTTGTAACGTCAGTGCCATTGTCTAAAGTAGAATGTCGCACGAACATCAAGCTTCTGTGGTAGATACCATGATTGTCCCGAAATGTGTTGTTGTAGAGCATCACCTGCATAGCGTGTTGTGAATTCTTTATTGCCTTTAATTCCACTGACACAGCACTCACCTTTCCACCTGCAAGCCCAGTGAATGAACTAAAGGCAATCGTAAAAGTACCCTTCGATTCCTGTGGGGAGGTACGCTCTTGCAACTGACATCCTGATAAGGTGTTGTTAAGTTGAACATGAATAGCAGGTGATGTAAACTCGAAACTGCAATTTCGAAGCCAGTAATAAGCGGTTCCGTTAGAAACTCCACCATTTATTTCAGAATATGCAATGTTTATGTAAAGCCTGGGATCCTCTTCAGCGTAAACTTGCAATGCAGGACATTTAGTAAATTTGCAGTTTGTTATTGTGAAATTAACAGACCACCCTTTTAAAGGAGAATCAGAGCACAGAAACAGAACAGGATAGTTCCCACCAGATGTATTGTGACAAAAGAAAGGTAGATAGTGTTGACCCTTAAAACTTGTGTTTTCAATGGTGAAAACCAGTGGAGGGAGATGCCGACTTTTTTCCACGATCACTGCTATGTGATTCTGCCCTGTTGACGTATTCAGTGAATCGTACTCTGACAAACCTGACGATAGGTTAGTGAATGAGCAGTTATGTATTGTAAACCTTCCTCTAGGTCTCACCACAGCCCAGCTATTTTGAGGACCAATGAAGTCTACACCAGATACAGTGATGTCAGTACTTTCTATGAAAACCCATGATCTGTGCACACCCACAACACTGTGGCAATGTTTACTCACCGTAGTAGAAATGTTGAGATATTTTGTGATGTTTTCTGCTACTGTCAAGTTTACTGCTGTGTTCACTTTCTGATAGCCTGCGGCCAATCTCACAATAGACACATTGGTGACTTGATTGAAGACAAAGGTACACATTTGACTCTTTTTCAGAAGAGTGCAGTTGAGCTGACATTTTCCTGTATAGTCATCATCTTCGCACGACAAAGACACATTGCTGACCTTGTTGAACACATAGAGTCCTCCTGACAGTACATGAGGGGTTGGTCCTGATAAGAATCTCCAATTAACATTGGAGTGATTGAGCATGTTTTCATCTCTGTATTGAGTGAGTGTCTTACAAGGTCCTGTTCTATTGGTACACAGGTCCAGATCTGTCGCTGGTGTCACCCACATTGTAGTACGTGGGACAGATGCCATCACTGTAATGCACATGGTTGCAATTTGGACACTCAGGAGCATTACTAGGGCTGCACTGATATGGGTCATGCTGAACAGATAAATCTAAGACAAATGACCAGCTGTATGTGTGCATATTGTTTTAAATTTTGTCGCTGATATTTTATCGCCAAAGATCGATTTTCACCACATTAGGTAATCTGTATTCTATAATTTTATGCCTATATAGTGAAGAGTAGTCACTTCTATGCGAATCTGTTCTTAATGTGGTGAAAATGTAACCACTTTGCATTGGATTAGGCTTGTACTTTGTGCTACATTTTCATTGTTTTGAGCATTTTCCTCAATACACCAAACTGAGAAGATACGTGTGCTGTTGTGCTAAGTCTTACATTTCCCTTGAAGCTAAATGGGACTGTCTAAACAGTTGACCTATTCATGGGGATGTCATGGGATGTGGTATGGGCATTTGATATGAATGAACAATCACGCACAATAAATAGATCTAATTATTATGTGCTTCTGGGTCATGCTAAAGTAGTTTGAAATAGAAGTCTCAATCAAGAGTATAATGCTCATGCATGCAAATGAGATACATTGAAAAGGCCTTTAGATATGGTAAAAGTATATAGGATTGACACAGGACCATGCAAAAAGGTTCTACCAAAAAGCATCCTCCAAAAACACTTGGAACAAGGGTATAATTTGTAAAACAGAGACCCTAGCATATGAATGTGTGCAGGGATATTGTAGGAATTAGCAGTGCGCACTCAGACCAACAGTTACTACACTCTGTCTAGCCCTATACCCGTCTAACCTCATGTATTGTGTGTATGTGCATGTATTATGCAATACTATGACTTATTCATGTATGTTAGCATGTGTACGCAAATACACGTAATTCTAAATGTACAGCACAGTGTTACCTACAGTAACTGTAAATGTACCTAATAGATGAAGGTCTATGTGGCCTAAACATCCTGTTCAATTCGTCTATGCTACATGAAAACCCTGTTCAGATCAAACTCAGAAAATATTGAGTGTGTGCACTTAGCAATGAGTCATAACACAATACATAAGTATAAATATGCATTTATACACGCAATAATGCCTATAATATTATGTTGTACATAAGTGCATTGTCCATGCATACATACATAATTATATATAATAATAAGAGATAATATGACATTGTATAATAATCCAACAAACATAATGATGTGGCCATGCAGTACAGAGCAAATGCCAGTATTCAGGAGGTCACTCAATACGTCTCCCAAACGATGCTGCAATGTATGGAACTTATGCAATAACACAAACCTGCGTAACAAGTTAATATGACTTGATCAACAATGGAGCCTCCAATTCTTCTAAATCATTGATGTCTTCTTCTCTGTGTAGGGGAGGATTCGTCAGCCCTTGACTGTTGCTTACATTTCCACTAGTGCTACCATGCTCGTCAGCACTATTGCCTTCACTGTCATCCTCATTATCACTATTCCAGCAATCTTCTAGACAAAGTTCTAGATCCACTCTCTGAACTGTTGACAATTCTTGGGAAACGTCTTTCTGGGCCTTAGCTCTTAGCATCCTCCCTTCCTTCCACCTGTTGTACTTTCTCTTTGCTCTTCTCATCTGCTCAATCAGGAACTGACCCAGTGGTGTGTACTCCAGCAGGTGGTAGATAAAGATGACTGCTAACATAGTGTTAGCAACCAGTTGTGAAATAGCAAATGCTGCTTGAAAACCCCCAGGTGAATAGAGAATACACGCAAACAGGACTAGCAGATTAACCTGAAACATATTGTCAAGCAGGTTTGGAATATCTTCCTGGATGTGCTCGGGAAAAAACCTTTCCCTCAAACTCACTGTGATGCATTCTTCGATCCTGATTCTTCGATATGGTCGGACAATCATTTGGAATACAAGAACTATAGCAGATGCAAATACTATGGCAAGATAAGCTTGCTTATTGAGTGTAACAGTCAGTTTTAAGACCATTAAAAGTGTGAGAATTATAAGTCTCACTCCAAACCAGAAGCCAAATCGGAATCGGAATGCTCCGTGGAACGTGTCCAGGAAGTTCATGTAGTAAGGACCTTTGATGAACCTTCTCAAGAGGTCTCCAAATGTGGCAACGACAGCAGCAGGAAGAAGGAAGAACAGGAATGTCACAGTGGCCATAACACCTAGAACAATGTGTTGAGGGCTTTGAAAGTACTCCAGACTACCATCAAATAGCCACACCACCTTTTCACTTCCATCTGTACTGTACACAGTGGCATACGCAAAACTCTTAATAGTAGTGTAGATAAGTAAAAGATAGGAGCAAGTTATCACAGTGGCTAATACTGGTGTAATCCTAGGTCCAATCGCTTTGTGAATTTTGTGCATTTGTATACATCTACACTTCGGAAGACAGCATGCAACGGCAACCAGCACAAGAAAATAGAGTGGAATTAAGTATGACAGGAGAGTTTTTCCAAACTCATTCATTCCGTTGTACATGCACACACGATATACTGTTAGTTGATTAGCTTGTAATTCATCACTGTTGATGGCAATTACACTGATATAGAAAATGTATCCATTGATGGCTCCCGCTGTGATGGTCATGTTGAGAGCTCCAATGAGAATGACAAACAAGGGACCTCCTATCAGTACCAACAGTAGAAGCAGCAGTGACCAGTGAGTGCATTTGTCACAAATATTTGACCCCACAACAACACTCAACCCACTAGGACATTGGCCACATAGCACACCAGTTCTGCTGTGTCGGCATTGTATGCTATAGTTGTTGCTGGGAATTTTTGCTATGTTGTCAGATGCAACGCAAAAACCTTGCGCACACTTGTGACTCCACACAATCACTGTTCTGTTGAAGAATCGAGCTTGTTCTGAATAACCTATCCAGAAATTCACATCCCTTTCTGGAAGTACAAATGCTTGCTCATCAAGCAGGCACTGAATGCCGTGTTCTTCCAAAATCCGATGACACTTGCATTTGTACTCATCTTGCATTAGATAAAAGCCATCAGGACAGCTAGTGATGGGCTCTGTAGCAAGAAATGAAGAAAGATATGGAGATTCGGCTGTAAGCTGATTTATACTTTGCACCATCGGGACCCTCAGCTGAAGGTAGTAATATTCAGCTCTGGAAGGAGTTTCTGGCAGAGGTGGGAGATTTAATGTATTACACTTGGTGTCTAATACATGGGTGGACAATAAGTGCAAGGGAATTGTGACTGATGTCATATTTTTATAACGGCTTCGTTCCAATTCAATAAAAAGTACACAACCAAGTGGGATGTCCATATCCCCTAAAATCACAATGTGAAGCTTAAGTCTCTCCCCAGGGTAGTACCTCTTTGGGGGCTCATTCTCCAAATCGCATGTTTCTATCCCTCCACCCTCTCTACACTTACAGATCTTTCTTGGAACTGAAGAAATCTCACTGGATTTGTAAACATTGCCTTCCTGTGAGTTGAATAGTTCTGAAAAGAGTGCCCGATTAATTTCAGTTCTGTTGACAGAGTTCAATGTAGTCGTTGTACGAGTTGAATTCTTTTTAAAGACACATTTATCAATGCCACTATTGAATATGATGCTACCTGTACCAATTCTCCCACCTCCAGCCATATTTCCACTCAATATGATTGATCTATTCAAATGTTCATAGCCTTTAATATCATCAATCACAGTGCCATTTCTATGTGCGAACTGAAAGAAACAAGGTCGAACCTGTTGCAGTGTGTGAGTGGAATCCAGAGTGTTTTCGTGTATGTAAAACCCACCACCATTCACAAAAGCCCTATTATGGGAAATATTTAATATAATGTTTTCTTCTAACAGTAATTGTGACCAGCTGTCAAGTCGGAACCCTCCTCCGTAGAATGATCTTGATCTGGAAACAGTATTATTACCTCGTATTTGCACAGTTGTCTGTTTCAACTCAATGCCTCCTTCTTTATTGCCCTCAAATATATTATTTTCTAGTAAAACTCTTCTGCTTGGAGAATATCCCTTTAGGGAAATCACCATCTGCCAGTGACATGACTTATAGTATTCTTCTTCTGGAACACCAACCATTAAGACTAAATTTGGAACTGGTCTTCGGAAAACTATGCAACTATGATTTGACCTTATCTCATTAAAGTTGCTGACAAATTGGTTAGACCTCATAATCAGCCGAAACTGAACAAGAGCATCATTGCTACATTTTCCCATAAATTCACTGGCAGTGGACAATGCAGGCAAAACTGTGTCCTCACCATAAAGAACACTTCGTTGCAGTATTCCGTGATTGTGTGCAAATGTGTTTGCCTCTACAGTTACTACCACTCCAATTAGACAGTTTGTATCACTTACACTTCTGAACAAAATCCCACTTCCACCGCTACTAGTCACCTCCCTGAAATTTGTATTGGCAATACGAATATTACCTGGTCCAGTTGCTTTTAAAGTATGGGCACATTGTAGATGTGGCAGACAAGAAGAAGAAGAACAGTTGCTAGGTTTGGTATAGTCACTGTTATGAAGGTGAATCCTTATGGCCGAACCATTGAAAAAAGAAGTCTTGCCAAACACCCAACTGTCAGTAGAACCCTTTGTCACATTTCCATCAATGTTATTATTTTCAAAAATAATATTCAAACCTGGGTCTTCCAATGCAGTCACCTGCAATGCTGGACATCTTTCAAAACAGCAGTTATGAATGAGAATCTTCACTTTCCTTCCATTCAAGGAATTCTCAGATACCACATGGACTACTGGGAAATTGCTACCATTAATGGGTCTTGTGGGTAAATAATTGATGCCTTTAAAGATGGACCTATTTATCTCAAATAGAAGAAAAAATTCCTCCTTTTCAGACTGCCTAAGTGTATCAATGACTATCACTATGTGATGCTGCCCTGTTGATGCGTTTAACGGATCATACTCCAACAATCCAGATGACAAATTTGTGAATGAACAATTCTTTACTGTGAATCTTCCACTGGGTGATATCACAGCCCAACCTTGCTGAGGGCCAATGAACTCTACACTGGATACAGTAACGTCCATACTGTCTACAAACACCCATGACTTGTATGCGCCCACAGCATAGTTACTATGATGGCAGGTCTTACATACTCTTGAACTGTTCAGGTATTCTGAAATGTTAAGTGCTTCTTTTAAGCTAATCTTCTGGCT
This sequence comes from Halisarca cf. caerulea, assembly GCA_963170055.1. Taxonomy (NCBI): domain Eukaryota; kingdom Metazoa; phylum Porifera; class Demospongiae; order Chondrillida; family Halisarcidae; genus Halisarca; species Halisarca cf. caerulea. Next base: position 1,029,454 of record CAUJGJ010000125.1, read on the forward strand.
ATTTGCCCGATATTCCATTATAAACCTTGTAATGGACACATTTTTGACTTCTTTGAAGACAAAGGCACACATTTCACCTCCTGGTGTCAGATTGCAGTGAATCTGGCATATTCCCTGATAGTTGTCATCTTCACATACCAAAGATACATTGCTGACCTTCTTAAACACATAGAGTCCTCCTGACAGCATATGAGGGGTTGGTCCTGATAAGAATCTCCAGTCAACATTGGAGCGATTGAGCATGTTTTCATCTCTGAATTGAGTGAGTGTCTTGCAAGGTCCTGTTCTGTTGGCACACAGGTCCAGATCTGTCGCTGGTGTCACCCACATTGTAGTACGTGGGGCAGATTCAATCACTACAGTGGTTACTATTTGAATAGTCAATAGTAGCCCTACATCAATGCCGACCATATTGGCACACCCGCTGTTCTCTACATGAAGAGCTAATGAATGTCACAATGTTGTGGTTTACATGGGTTTAAGTATGCAATGGATTGCCCATATATAGTGTTATCCTGTACAATGTGTGTATAACCTACCCTGTTATATATATATGATACAAGCAATGTGGGTACTGTACATTATGCAATAATAATTGTCAGCATTGGCATCCAAATTTTATATATGTTTAGACCAGATAATTGTTTACACATCTGCTGTGAAATAGTGTCCACTTTCATTATATATTGACTATGCTTTCTATCTTGTGTGAAACTTAGAAATTGTACAATACAATAAAAAGTCATGGCATTGCACACACACATGCATGTATGCACACACGCACACACGCATACACACACACACACACATACACACATGCATGCATGTACACACACATGCATGTTCACTTACACACACACACACACACACACACACACACACACACACACACACACACACACACACACACACACACACACACATGCACATGCACGCACACGCACACTCAAACACGCATGCCTGCATGTACACACATATGTACACACGTGCACGCACGCATGCATGCGCACACATACGCATGCACACATGCATGCACGCACGCACATGCACATGCACACACACACACACACACACACACACACACACACACACACACACACACACACACACACACACACACGTACACACACATACACATGTACACACACACACACACACACACACACACACACACACACACACACACACACACACGTACACACACATACACATGTACACACACACACACACACACACACACACACACACACACACACACACACACACACAACAGCCACATTAATATACGTACATATATAAGCGAAGAATTGACCCTACATGCGTTGACTTGATTCTAACTATCATTCAACATTTACCTGCACTGTATGCTGTATATCCTTGATTGATTAATAATAAATCAATGTAATAATATTATGTAATACTTATAAACATACATTACATACTATGTACCCGTATATAGTGAAACATGCATACTCTGACACTAAGGTGGAACAAGCAAGGTGTCAGGTGATAAAATGTAAGCATTTGACATAATAATGACATACTATATTATAATGTTAAATGATAAACCTGATATAGGTATACAATTGATGCAGTAAGTTATCAGGACAGTTTTCATTCACTTGTATACTATGTTAATTAATCCATCAACAAGGGAGACACATCGGAGTTGGTATCATATCTGTATACTTTCTTAGCATTGACCACGGTGGCCTCACTACCAGCACAAACATCACGATTGTACTCATCAACATCGCTGTTGCTTTCATCATCGCTGTCACTATTCACACAATCCCCCAGCCACAGTTCTATATCTGCATTTTTAACAGGCTCTTCCTCAAGGCGATTTCTCTCTTCTCTAGCTCTCAGCATCCTCTCTTCCTTCCACATGTTGTACTTTCGCTTCACTCGTTGCATTCGCTCAATCAGGTACTGGCCCAATGGAGTGTACTCAAGTAGGTGGTAAATGAGAATAATCAGAAATTTCAAACATACTGCTAGCTGTGAAATAGTGAAGATTGCAGGAAACCACGAATTATCATTTTGCCTGTCAGAATTGAGAGCAGAGGCAAAGAGCACTATCAGGTTAATCTGGAACAAGTTGTCAAGTATATTTGCAATATCCTGTGGAACACTACCAAGAAAGTACTTTCTCCTCGTGTGTTCAGTGACACACTCCTCAATCCTGATGCCCCTGTATGGCTTCACAATCATTTGAAAGACAAGGATACAAGTAGATAAGCATATGATAGCAATATTCATTTGGTGAAGGGGAAGCAGGATCCTTAGCACCATTATGATTGTGAGAATTATAAGTCTCACTCCAAACCAAAATCCAAATCGGAACCGGAACGCTCCATGGAATGTATCCAGGAAGTTCATGTAGTATGGACCTTTGATGAACCTTCTCAAGAGGTCTCCAAACGTGGCAACGACCATAGCAGGAAGAAGGAAGAACAGGAGTGATATGGTGGCTATACATCCAAGCACTATGTGTTTAGTGCTTTTAAAGTATTCCAGACTCCCGTCATACAGCCAGACCGTCATATTGCTTCCATTGGTACTTTTCACCTCAGCGTACAGAAGTATCTTAATTGTAGCTTCCGACATGAATAGGTAGGAAACAGTGATGACTGTGGCTAGCACTGGAGTGATCCTCGGTCCGATCTTCTTGTGTATCTTGTGCATGTTGATGCACTTGCACTTGGGAAGAAGGCATGCAATGCCAAACAGCAAGAGAAGGTAGAGGGGGAAAAGGTAAGACACTAGAGTCTTTCCAAACTCATCCTGTTCACTATATAGACAAATCTGGATGTCCTTGTATAAAAATGGATAAGAATCGAGTGACATTCTATTGATGGCAACAACTGTAATATAGAACATAAATCCATTGATGGCTCCCACTGTGATGGTCATATTGAGAGCTCCGATGAGAATGACAAACAAGGGACCTCCTATCAGCAACATTAGTAGAAGCAGCAGATGCCAGTTACTGCATGTATCACTGCACTTACTTGATCCGATGAGAGTACTCTGTCCATCGGGGCAGCGTCCACAGAGGACCCCAGTTCTATTGTACATGCACTGCATATCTGTGTTGTTTATAGGAATGTTAACAATAGAAGAGTTACAACGAGAATGAGGGCATTGCAAGCTCCACATAATCTGCCCTCCATTTTTTCCAATCCAAGAAGTTATATTTGAAGGTTTCTTAATTGAGAGCTTGTCAAGGGAGCATGTAAGGCCATCATTCTCCAAATGTTGGCTACATTTACAATCTGTGTGGCGGTCTGTGGAATTGAATGCATGGAATCCACTTGGGCATCCCTTCAAATGGCGAGTTCTGATTGAAGTGTACAGGTACCGTCCTTCATTAAGGACTGTAGTCCCAGTGAAGAGAGCGACACGCAATTGCAGAGAAAATTGAGTTCCATTTGTGCAGTGTTGCGGAATCTCAGGGAGGGCAGGGATTAATAACTGATTGCATTTGTCTTCTAGTATGTGAGTTGAGTGCAACTCTGGTGGGAAGAAGTCCTTCTCAGTGTTGCGGTATCTCTCGCAGACAAGATCAACATATAGGACTCCACTCAGAGGTATCCCCATGTCTCCTTCTACCAAAACGCTAGTGCTGAGGTGTTGACCATGGTAATACTCCAAGGTCTGATTTGTTCCTTCAGACAAACAGGTGTCATTTTTACAGAAAGCGCAGATTCTTCTAGGAATGGAAGAAACATTAAGGTTATTCACATGTCCAGTAACATCAAACACCTCCCGAAAAACCTCGGCATTACGTGTGACTCCAGTCACATTCGTTTCTAGATAACATTGATCAATGTTGCTGTTGAAGATCACACTGGCTGATCCTTTTCCCTTGTTAAAGGCTCGGTTATCTGACACATTCACCAGCACCTTCAGTTCATCCTTCGAGAGACGATTGATGTACGATCCATTGTGATGTACTAACTGAAAGAAGCAAGGACAGTGAGTAAAGGAGATGTTGAGGGTACATTGGTCAAGGATATAGAACCCTCCTCCACTGAAGTAGGCTTGATTCTGGACTACTTCAAGGGATGTATCATTCCTCAGCAACAGCAAAGATCTCGCATTCATTCGTATACCACCTCCATAGTATCCAAGGTTATACCGCACAATATTGGTACCAACCATTTCAACATGAGAACTGTACAGAGTCAGTCCTGTTACTTTGTTATCCCGAATAACATTGTCTTTGAACAGGACCCTGTATATTCCCTCCAATCCACTAAGGTAGATAACTCCCAACCTGTAACAAGTATATTTGTAGTGATAAAAAATTTTTCTCATGTATACATCAGCATTAACAATTAGGAACTTGTTATGCAGCCTGGTGAGGATGGCGCAGAAGTAATCTAATTTGCTCTCTCCAAAATTATGCTTGAATGTGTTTCCTTCTATTTTCAGTGGGTAAGAGGAACCTGTTGCTGACTGCTGTCCACATTTTGTAACGTCAGAGTCATTGTCTATGGTAGAATGTCGTACAAACACCAAGCTTCGGTGGTAGATTCCATGATTCTCCCGAAATATGTTGTTGTAGAGCATCACCTGCATAGCGTGTTGTGAATTCTTTATTGCCCTTAATCTCACTGACACAGCACTCACCTTTCCACCTGCAAGCCCAGTGAATGAACTAAAGGCAATCTTAAAAGTACCCATTGATTCCTGTGGGGAGGTATGCTCTTGCAACTGACATCCTGATAAGCTGTTGTTAAGTTGAACATGAATAGCAGGTGACGTAAACTCGAAACTGCAATTTCGAAGCCAGTGGTAAGCTTTTTTCTGAGAAACTCTACCATTTATTTCAGAATATGCAATGTTTATGTGAAGCCTGGGATCCTCTTCAGCGTAAACTTGCAATGCAGGACATTTGATAAATTTGCAGTTTGTTATTGTGAAATTGACAGACCACCCCTTCAAAGGAGAATCAGAACACAAAAGCAAAACAGGATAGTTTCCACCAGATGTATTGTGACAAAAGAAAGGTAGATAGTGTTGACCCCTAAAACTTGTGTTTTCAATGGTGAAAACCAGTGGAGGGAGATGCTGACTCTCTTCCACAATCACTGCTATGTGATGCTGCCCTGTTGACGTGTTCAGTGGATCATACTCTGACAAACCTGACGATAGGTTGGTGAATGAGCAGTTCATGATTGCAAACCTTCCTCTAGGTCTTACCACAGCCCAGCTATTCTGAGGACCAATGAAGTCTACACCAGACACAGTGATGTCAGTACTTTCTACGAAAACCCATGATCTGTGCACACCCACAACACTGTGGCAATGTTTACTCACCGTAGTAGAAATGTTGAGATATTTTGTGATGTCTTCTGCTACTGTCAAGTTTACTGCTGTGTTCACTTTCTGATAGCCTGCGACCAATCTCCCAATAGACACATTGGTGACTTGATTGAAGACAAAGGTACACATTTGACTCTTTTTCAGAAGAGTGCAGTTGAGCTGACATTTTCCTGGGTAGTTGTCATCTTCGCACGACAAAGACACATTGCTGAC
>CAUJGJ010000125.1:1047500-1115000 GCA_963170055.1 Halisarca cf. caerulea
TACGATTGGACTATCGCTTCACATTTCACATATCATACGAACCTATTGGAAAGGTTTAGCTGTCCAGATTTTCTGGCCTGTTTTAAGATGGCTGCTGATACGCCAGAGGAAACTTTGACATCTATTCCACCGTCTCTTTGCCCAGGTGGTCTTTGATGAGCTTTTACAAAAGCAGGGTTGAGTTGCCTTCCTTTCTTCATCGTTCAACCTTTACTGATGAAACTAGGCGCGTAGGTTGAGCATGGGGGATTCCCCTGTATTGGCGACCCGAAACTCGCGAGCTGAAAATGCAGCCGCCTCGTTAATTTGTAATTAATAGGAAACCACCGCTCTACAGCTGTTCCCTTTGAAATCCCTGCATGCATTGGCATGTACACTTATATGCACATATTAGTACTCCGATACACTACCCTCAAGGGAAGGCAAAATAGGTATATGGGGTGAAGCGGGATAATTCAAGACAGTGGGTCAAAACATAGATACTCAAACCATCGACTATCTATACTATGGTTATGTAGTTTATATGGTCAAAACCAGTGGCTAGACACCATAGCAGAAGTAAAGGCCCTGTCCCAAATTACCCCAGTATATGCCAAATTACCCGCTTCACCCTCCTCACTAGCTATCAGAGATACTTACTATCAAAGATTCACGATGCTATTGCATGCATGAGATAGGGACAGAGCAGGGAGTATACTATATCCATGCCAGGAGTACTTACTAATCCAGGTATGTACTTATAATACTATAAGAGAGTTTGCCTGTATATATAGGCACTTATAGAAATTCACTGTAGATATAAAATAAATGTAAAAGAATATTATGAACAATTACAGCTATGTATGTGGAATTCTGACAACAAATTAAAGATTGTTTTCCTTGTCGTCAATGTAGTTCTTTCTGGACTGTCGCAATGCTTGGTAGTATTCAATGACGTGCTTGTCAGCTCTGGCACAGGAAGAGGTGAAATCCAGCACCCTCAAGCCATCGAGACTCCGTGCCCTTGACAAAGCAACATAAGCCTGACCATCTTCAAAAACTCGAGATAAAGAAACTTCAACACAATCCAGAGTCATACCCTGTGTTGCAAGAATGCATGTAGATGCTATCACATGTATTTGTATCTATACTTATAACTGGCACAAAAGCAAAATCACACACACACACACGCACGCACACATGTACGCACGCACACACACACACACACACACACACACACACACACACACACACACACACACACACACACACACCCTGGCTCTTGTGTATCGATATAGCCCATGCTAGCTTCAGGGGTAGCTGTACTCTGGTGACAAGGGCCCCATTAGCAGCTCTTACAGACCATTTTTGGGGTCGAATGACAAATTCCTTCCCATTAGTAAGACGTATGACAGGAAAAGCTAAAGTATTGGAAAATGAAATGTGAACAAGAAATACAATATAATGTACACAGACCCACTGAAAGACACAATATACACATAAGTACATTTTACATGGATACACATACAATCACCAAGACAGAAAAAACACACATGAACATACGTACATGCACAAGTACGTACATACTGTATGTATGCTCACACACACATGCGCACGCACGCACGCACTCACGCACACACACACACACGCACACACGCACACACACACACACACACACACACACACACACACACACACACACACACATGCATATTAAATAGCAGAGTCAAGAACCACACATACACAATGTACTTACAATTGTGCGCAGCATCAAACTTAGTCAGCACACCTCGTGCCCCATTTACCAGGCCTTCTTGAATGTGCATGTTCTTTGCCAGCATCACCTGAGCTCCAACCTTCAACTCCAGCACCTTTGCGACAGGACACATACTATTTAGGTACTCCTCTACTGAGGAGTTGGTGGTGCTGTCCTCGGCAGTAAACCGACGAATTGATCCAGGTAAATTTCTCAGTTCTTTTTGGTTGATCTGATTCACATCCTCAGTGTGCGTAAACAGCTTTGTGGCCACTATCCCGTGACATTCAATCTCATTGGTGGACGTAGCCTGCAATGCTGCAGCCACTGCCGATGGACATCTGTAGGGAGAGAATGAAGCAGCATGTGGGGTTATGCAGGCATGTGGGGTTATACAGGCATATGGGGTTATGCAGGTATGTGGGGTTATGCAGGCATATGGGGTTATGCAGGCATATGGGGTTATGCAGGCATGTGGGGTTATGCAGGCATATGGGGTTATGCAGGCATATGGGGTTATGCAGGCATGTGGGGTTATGCAGGCATACAGTGGAATCTGGTTATCCGACCACATCTGTTCTTTTTCAACGTGTTGGATAAATCAGGTATAATTGTGTACAGTTTACTGATGCAGTTCAACAGTAGAATATAAATTAGGCTTCCAGATACGTACATCAGTGTTGGATAAATCACATGTGAGTCAGTGTACGTATGTACAGCAAATGGTACTCCGACATTGTCTAATGTACTCAATCACATGAATTGCGTGGAAAGAGCTCAACAGACACATACACTGCAGCACCATTAGGGTCACATTGGGGCTCCAGACATTGTACAATCCCTATCAACGTGCACCTCAACAGTCCAACACACCAACCAGGTGGATCAAACATACTGTAAGAGAGTGCCACAATCTACCATATTCAAGGCAGCACGCTTTCAATTTTCAGACCACCATGTAGAATTACATAATCCATGCTACTTTACAAATACAAATAAATAGATGAGCACAGACTGGTTAACACTTACATACGTACATGCATACGTACGTACGTATTTCACTTGGAAATTTCCGAATCAGTTGTGCATGCTCTGAGACACATTCAGATACATACGTAAGTACATGAACGTAACAGTGTGTGAACTGTTGTGCTCTCAGTACGACTGGGACTCTTCATCTATTAGTAGTGCAGACTTATTAATCGCAATGCACGCACACTAGAGAGACAATGCTTCTTTGTAGTAGTCGGTATGTGAGGGAGAGACTTGTAGAGTGTTACAAATTAACAATGCTGTTGTGGTGCTGTTTTGAGAACTATTGCTGAACGCTAAGTTCTAGCATCACATACATTCATACCTATATCTAGTACGTAAGTGCACACCTACGTACCTGCCATATCTTATATGCTGGAGAATGTCTATAAACCTCTTGTCTCTTTGCCTGTGTACTTCAGTAAGTTCAACTGTTCTGGTGACACTACGTCTCCAGCTTTTGGACTGTTTGTGTGTAGAGGGAGAAATACATACGTATTATGTATGTAAATAGGTATGTACGTATGTACAATTGCACAAAATTAGAGAAAATTAGCAAGTCAAATTACACATACGTATTTGTGTATTCTGAGTATTACTAACACACACACACACACACACACACACACACACACACACACACACACACACACACAACACACACACACACACACACGACACACACACACACACATACACACACACACCGCACACACACACACATACACACACACACAACGTACACGCACACACACACGGTGTACGTACATGTACATATTGATCACAGGTGTATACAGCACACATACGTACATAATGTGTACGTATGTATAAGTACATATGAATGTGTGTACACAATTATACACACAATATTATAAGGTATACACATACTATGTATTGAGAAGTGCGTACATCAATTTTACATGTACAAATAACAATGGTCAATACTACAAGTTCTTACACAAGTACTATTCCACATATGTAAGTACCTGGAAACAATAGCGTCTTTCCCCCTTGGCAGTGACGGGAGGGAGTTGGAGAAAGTCCCCACAGAGGACCAGCTGGATACCACCAAATGGTTCTCGGCTCTTTCTCACCGACCTTGCAACGCACTCTAGTTTATCAAACAAGTCACCACTGATCATAGAAACCTCGTCTATGATCAAACACTGACACTTTCTCCACTGTTCTGCTTTGTGTGGACGAGATGCAAGTGCTATGCACTGTTCAAGAGTCCCCGCACCTGTACCCATCCCAGCAAACTGGTGAAGAGTTGTGCCTCCAATGAGACAAGCTGCTGCGCCTGTGCTAGCAGAAGCTACTGTGGTCTCTGGAGGAAGAACACCTATGATGTGCTTCAGGAGAAACGATTTTCCCGTTCCAGCACTGCCGGTGAAGAACACGCTCACGCCCTTCATCACCAGGTTGAGAACATACTGTTGTTCAGACGTGAGCGAACCGCCGCTCTTCAGGGGATGCACGTGACGCTTAGGGGGCGGAGCTTGAGCGCCAGCGGTAGCAACAGATGCAAACTTGCGTGGCTGTTCTGCTAGAGCCGAATCGTCTAGTTTTCGCTTGGTACCATAACTACAAGGTTCACGCGTGGTTTTAGGGGTAATGGGTGGAAGATTCCCGCGAGGTTTTTGCTCACCGCAGTTCTTTCTCGCCATTTCCACGTCCTTCTCGGTTAGGGGGCTGATTTCTTCAAACTGCAATGACAAATCTCCAAACATTCTTGTTCTGGCACCTTGCTTTTTTCCACGGGCTGCTATTTTAATTGAAAGACTCTTCAGGAAAGAACTTAGCTGCCCTGGCGGGCAGTTGGAAATTAAGAGGTGGATCTTCTGTGTAAGTAACCTTATTCCAGCCTTTCCGTCCTTCAGGAACCTCTTATGAATAGAAAACTCCTTCATAGTGTACGGTCCTAAGGTACCATTGGCGTGACATAGCCGAATTACGACGTCTTCCAATTCGTTCCGTCCGAGAGTCAGAGAAGATTGCTTGTAAACCTTCTGACTCACAACCTCGCCACTACTTCCTACTCGCTCCATACAAACGGTACATTTTAGCTCTGAAACGTCCATGCTCTCAGAAGTTATAATCTCCGAGCTACACCTTCATCATTGTTCCAGCATAGATACCAGAATGTGCATTGCGACACTTTCGGGTACTTTTCAAAAGTCCCACCAAACTCCGCCCATCCATGACGTCATCATAGTGGCACTTGAAGCTGTTCAGCTGACATACACGTGCTTTGTCCAGAAGGGTCGCAGCGTATTATCATCTATGGTATATCATCGATCTACGTATGTTTGCCGACACTCACTGCTGTACCGATCCACAGCGTAAGATCCGAAGAAAGGATTCATGCAGTACGAAAAGCTGCTATTCTGGAGGGCGGGAAAGAGGGATCCAGACCACATTAAGACGGTAGGACTGTTCACCGGGTACTTCTTCATCATCAACTTCGTGGTTGGAACGGGATTTCTGGGGATACCATACTCGTTCTACAATGGCGGGATTCTTGCTGGCCTGCTCACTTTAGTGCTTATTTCGTTTGTTAGTGGAAATACTGCAGTTTGGACAGTAGAGTCAATGGCCAGAGCACAGGTAGATTGGGCCACTGTGGTACTGTAGTACACTGTAGCATTGCTGTGCTTGTGCCTTTGTTTTTGAGAGCTGTGGTTTCAGCTCATAGCATCTTACTACTGACAGGCATGAAATAAAGAAAAGTGATTATATTATACAGAATTATTATATCTATCCCTCCATGGCTAGCCTGCTATGTTTGCTCTGTGCTTTTAGCTGTGTTTGTCCATTTGTCGGTGTAATATTGCTACGAAGAGGCTATTTCTGAGATGGTGTGTATCACAAGAATTGCTACCCTGCACAATACCTGTAATGTGTGTATTCCTTACCCTGGTTTTGGTAAGGGTACTATAAAAGTAATTCAATATATTTGGAGTTAAGTGAAATTTTGCTACTGTAACAGTATTCTTGACAATATTAGGTCATTTTCATTAGACAAATGATGTAAAGAAGGAAACAATAACTGTGGTTTGCTTTGCTGATGCAATGGGGTTCTCTACCACAACAGGGGTCACTAGTAATTGTAGGTGTTAACCACTTAACTTGGACCTTCTGTGTGGTGCATGTCTTGCATGTGTTTACCAAATGAACCTAATATGGGATAAACATACAGTAGGTATAATACGTATGTGCTGTGTATATATGGTCATAATAATAATACTTATATAGGGGGACCTGTATAATCCGGTACCCATTGGGGAATGAAAACAGTGCTGGATTAGCAGGTTGCTGGATTATAGAGGTCATTTTGCATGGCGGTGGCGGATAATCTTGACCAGCTTAGGCGAATGCTGGTTTATAGAGGTGCCACATTGGGCAGGTTCCACTGTACATGCTCCTAGTGAGTACAGTTGTTTAAAGTCTACAAATATGAAGTAGAGCAGTATCGTACACAAACAGCAATGATTTCATATACCGTAGGATGGATTTTAATTGCTAGATTGAAAAAATGCTGATTGCTAGCTAATTGCAAGAACACAAGATTAGTATTAAAAACACACTATAACCAATTATAGCCTGGCCTGTATGTAGTTAATATGTTAGGAAATGTAATCTAGTGTGTATTCCCTTAAAGGCAGTTGTTGCAATACGCATTTAAAACCCATCCTACGGTATTCAGCAAGAGTTTCAGGATCACTGGCAGTGTTAGCACAAAACACCTACATATGTATGTACATATTAGCCTCTGAAGAAAGGGAACAAATAGTGAGAAATGCTGCTAGTCAAAAATCGTACAAAATGCTATGGTGTAGTACAGTTTTGTAGCATAGATGCTATGGAGTGCAGTCAGACCTCACTCATCCGCACACATCCGTTCTGGATGAAATATTGTAATCTACGTATGCTCTGAAAATACACATCTGTGTCCATTGTAGCTTGTCGAGCTTATGTTTGTCCATCACCAGTCAATGGTTAAATAATATTATCAAAACAGAATCATCCCAAGTTAATACATGTACGTATACCAGCCTAGTATATATGTACATATACGTACTATCCAATTATACATTGTATGTATACTAGTCAATTATACATGTAAATGTTTATACTATCTGTTTATAGAAAGTGCTTGTGGTATGACCATGAGCATGCTGGCCTGTGTTATGTATGTATTGAGTGTATGGTACGTATATATTATGACAATAGGTGTATTGATATCCAGAATTAAGCATTTCAGTTTCACTTTTAAATTTCAACGAGCATGTGAGACAGAAGTAATATCTCTTACATAGTACATCATTTCCGGTAAAATTCACCAGTTAATTCTCTAGCAGTAGAACAAAGCAGTCACGTGCTGTGAAACCTCTCTACCTTGGTCAATTAACTTGGTAGTGAGAGAAATGGCCGGATTAGACAGGTAACCGGAACATACAGACCAGTCCCTTTCCAATACATGTGTATATCTCGGAAGAGGATGGTCGGTTTGGACAGTGTGGTCAACTTGCAGAAACTCAGATACGAGAGGTTTCACTGTGCACTAGGTATCTCTGAACCCAACAACTGGTCCCCTTTTGTCCAAAATTCACATGTAGACATGAAGTCTATATACATACTTATGTATATGAATATTATAATTATGTATTTATATACATATGTATATATGTGTGATATTTATTGTTATTTGCTTTGTGTAGGCCTTGGAAACGGCTGCCAACAAGTCAGTTAACTTGAGTGATAGTACACAGGACGGCAAACCTGACTTTGATATTAAGCTGAAGCGAAAATTCGAACCAAGCGAATTGGCAAAGGTGTACTACGGCCAGATCATGAAGATCGTCTACATCATTATCCTGAGCATTTACTGCTTTCTTGCATCCTGGAGCTTCTCTACGGTGGCCGGATCCGCATGGGCTTCTAACCTGCCATTCAGTACCAACGTAACACCCACTCTTCAGAAGTGCCAGTACAATGAGTTCAAGCAGACTCTACTTCCAGACAACGCCGAGTGTCTCAATCTCTACAGATTGTGTATTTTCTTCTATGGAGTGATTGTTGTCGTTCTTTCAATGCTGGAGTTGACTGAACAGAAGATATTACAAATTGTTTTGGGACTCTTACGCTTTTTGACCATTGGGTGTATGATAGTGTACAGCATTGTAAGGCTCATCGAGACCCATGGCATTGCTCCCCAAACTGGAAACAGTACAGACACTAACACAACCAATTCCAGCAGCAAGGTGACCCTAGGAGAAGCATTTGTACGTTTCGACTTCAATTCGTGGTTGATAGCAATCCCTGTGTACGTATATTCCCAGATTACCCACCAGGGTATAGCCACCCTTACTGCACCTGTAGTTCCTAAGAAACGCCTGGGACGTTTCTTCATTGCCATCATATCAACCACATGTATTGTGTACTCAGTGCTAGGTTTGACTGTGGCCATGTACTGGCAGTCATCTATCCAGGAAACAAGCACTTTGAACTGGGTGAGTTGGTACCGCATGTGTCACAAACATGACATGCTGTGAAGGAGTCCTGATTTATGTAGCCTGTCAGTTTGTTCCCCTGTTGTGTACATTACATATAGTGTGTGTGTGTGTGTGTGTGTGTGTGTGTGTGTGTGTGTGTGTGTGTGTGTGTACGTGTGTGTGTGTGTGTGGTGTGTGTATGCGTGCGTGCATGCTTGCGTGCGTGCGCGCATGTGTGTGTGAGTGAGTGTGTGTGTGTGACTGTGTGCATATGTGTACATGTGTGTGGTATGTGTGTGGTGTGTATGTGCGTGCATACATGTGTGCATGTCATGTGTGTGTGTTTGTGCGCGCGTGTGTGCGTGCAGGTGCATGTGTGTGGTGTGTGCGTACGTGCATACATGTGTGTGTGTGCGTGTGTGTGTGTGTGTGTGCATGTGTACATGTGTGTGTATGTGTGTGTGTGTGTGTGTGTGTGTGTGTGTGTGTGTGTGTGTGTGAGTGTGTGTGTGTGTGTGCGCGCATGCATGTCTAATGATACATAATATTTACATAATATATATGTAATTTATAATGTATAACCCATGAAATTTTTGCGAGTGTGCTCACATGTGCATACCAAGTATACCAGCATTGTTCTACTTGTTTACCTTTGCCCAGCTTTCAACCATCAAGGGTGGATCTGTTGCGCTCCAGATTCTGTGTTACTTTATCGTACTCTTCCCCTCTGTTGATGTGGTATCTGCCTATCCTCTTATGGTCGTCACCATTGCCAGCAACCTCTATGTAGTATTCACTGGAAGAGACATGGCTGGTGACAAGCGAAAGTTTCTTTGGATACCAAAGCTCCTCCTGAAGCTCATATGCGCTGTGCTCCCTCTTGTTGCTGCCATGTTCATCGCCAACCTGGTGTCAGTTCTACAGTACGCAGGTCTTCTTGGTTTTGCCATTTGCTATCTCTTCCCAATCCTCTTTCAACTTGGGTCACAGTACCACTGTGTTAAGGTCTTTGGGGATTCCCCAAGTGGTATCCAAGACGACGAGAGAGAACCTCTGCTTGGTAGACACAGGTCTTTTCTTGATGTTGTGAAACAGTGGTGGTGGAGCTATAGGGACCCCTCCTATTGGACTCCCCATTCAACACCCTTCAGTCACCCATTTGTAGTGGTTATCTTGTCTGCAGTGTGTCTCGTACTCTTTGCCTTCACTATTGGCAGTATTGTTATTTCGCATACAGTGAAAATCTGAACTCATGTCCTGAGCAGTAATTCCTCTATATGTGGACCCTATGTTCATGTGATGCACTGTAATATATCTGTATGCTGACAAATGTAAATTCAAATTACTAAGCACTGATTTTTTATATATTTGAAGACATGGGTCACTATATTGTTGTATACATTATATGCATGTACACACACACACACACACACACACACACACACACACACACACACACACACACACACACACACACACACACACACACACACACACACACACACACACACACACACACACACACACACACACACACACACACATGTACACACACACACACACACACACACACACACACACACACACACACACACACACACCATATCAGCCAAGGTTGGTGAGTAACGCCATGCATGTGGCTGACCACCCTGCATGCATGTGGCTGACCACCCTGCATGCACTAATTAAAGACCGACTCCCGGACCCTTTAAGGGAGACGACAACGTACAAACATGCAGGTTCCTATAGTTCCCTAGCTGTCAGGTTCTGCATGAGTCATAATTATGGCATATGTATGCAGGGATGTCTATAATCAAGTACGTGTATATAGCTTAGTGCGCTTGCATATTGTGTATATACATCATGTTGTATTATGTACAGTCGTGATCACTCTATATAGATCTCTACATGTGTGTGCATACATGCATGTTTACATGTGTGTATACGTGTACGTGTGTGTGTACATGTGTGCATGTGTGTGCATGTATGTATATGTGCGTGTGTATTTGTGTGTGTGCATGTGCATGTGTGTGTGCATGTGCGTGTGCATGCATGACATTGTGCACGCGCACACACACACACAAGTATACATATATTATATATGCATAATATTATATTTTTAATATTATGCATTCACAAGTGTGCATAATTATATGCATTATATTATGTGTGTGCATGTGTGTGGGAGGCCCGGGGGAGGACATGGAATTAAATTTAAGATTTATTTTGTAGTCTGCCAACAAAATTTCCCATAATAATTATATTTCCACTATACTTTTCTCAAGTACTCAGCAAACCTGTTCATATAAATCGATATTTGTGCTTGCAGCACTCAAGAAATCTTCCCATAATATTAATTTTATAGATCTAGATGTCATGAAATTTTCCCCTTTGTGGGCCACATGCCCATGCATGCATGCATGCACACACTCAAACATCATGCATGCATTGTCACTTGTTAATATTAACAAACAAAGACACATTCATGCAGTATATGAGATCAATTAAATTAACTCATTCACTACATGCAACATGTACTTGATTAGATCTTCACCACAAGGTGTAAAACAAATCACCCACAAAATACAATTTTAAATACATTAAAAATATATAAATAATAAGTATACCTGTACCCTCTATGCATTGTGTATATGTACTTTTTATTCATTGATAAATGTTACTTCTTAGAATGTCAAAGGTATACATGTATATAGGGATGCATACAGAATATATGGAATTCAGCTTAAACGGTAAATCAACCTCTGCATCATTTTAGGAAGGGACGAAAAAGCTCCCCACGGATAGACCGAACAAGATCAAGCAGATGACACAGATTATGGACACGGACATTGGGTGACTGATGAAAGTAGAGTGAGGTGTCCAGTAGGCTGGGTTCTTCCACGTCAACCACCAGTTCTGCAAGACGTTTCCCTTCTTAGCCTTACCAAGTAACGGAGTGCCCTCACCACTTGCATTGATACTGCAAGTGGAACCCCCAAATACTTTTGTACAGTGATACTGAGAGGCAAACTGCAGCATAGCTGGGTAGAGGTAGCTAATGGCAAACCCCAGCAGACCAGCATACTGCACAACATACAGCAAATTGGAGACTGCAAAGGCTAAAGCGAGAGGGAGAACGGCACAGATAAACTTCAGCAATAGTAGAAATAACTTGACGTATCGCCTCTTGTCATCAGTACTGTCTCGGCCCGTTATAATGATGTATATATTGTTAGCAATGGTGGCATTGTTGAGTGGGTATGCCGAGATTACATCCAGAGAAGGAAAAAGAATGATGTAATACGAAAGCACCTTCAAAGCAACATATCCATCCAATTCCAACCATGGGAGCTGCAAGGAATCAAGGATGAGTAGTAAAATTACGATCCAAGCAACACAAAAACAATAGAACTCACCCAGTTCAGGGAGGCTGTGTCCGAGACACAGTACTGAAAGTACATTGCCACTGCTATAGCAAGAACAGAGTAGATGCAAAAAGTTGACGACACCAAGAAACCAAAAAATTGCTTCAAGTACTTCTTTGGTTTCATGGGTCTTATTAACGTAACAACACCCGTGTGCATCAGGTTGGAGTACACAAATATGGGGATCCCCACCAGCCACAGTTTGAAGTTGAACTGATAGAATGCCTCCCCCAAGGTAGCATTGCTGGAGCTGGCGTTACAACTTGTCACTGTACTGTTTTCAAAGTGTGGGGGCAGACCGTTGCTCTCTATCAGTCTCACAATGCAGAAGATCATCATACACACCATGGTTACAAAACGCATCACACCCATCGTCACCTGGATGATTTTCTGCTCAGTCAGTTCAACCAGGGACAGAGCCACAACTACTACTCCAAACAGGAAAACACACAATCTGTATGCATTTGCACAACCAGGGTCGGGAGGGACAAAGTAGTTATTGAAATCGTATTGCTGGCACATCTTAAGAGTGGAGGTATTGAAAGGAATGTTGGCTGCCCATGCTGATGCAGCAACTGTTGTATAAGCCCACGAGCCCTGGAAACAGTATACAGTCATTGTCACAATATACATCCACTTGACGTATCTGTTGTAGAAGATTTCACACATTTCGGTTTGTTCAAACTTCCTGGCTACGGTAAGCTCGAAATCAGGTTCCGGCTTTCCTTCCAATTTGTCCAAGGACTTGCTGGGGCTTGACCTATATGTCTCCAAAGCCTACGTACACGTGTGCCAATGAAGAAATCAGTAATGCCAACAAACATGACAATTAAGGACATTAAAATGAGTCATACAATGTCATATATAATGAGAAACTCACATAACCCCAACACCACCCAACACTATAATATTTTATTATTGACTGCAGGTGTTTGTCAAATCAGTTCACAGATTTGGGCTTACATAGAAATAATACTATGTGGAAGATGGTTTAAAGACATGCAGTAGAACCTTTACAATGAGGACATCATTTGGACCAGATCTCGAGACAATAAACCTCACATGAAGGTGGTATAGGCCATTGATTCTGTAGATTTCAAGTTGGGGAGGGGGGTTGAGAGGTCGGAGGTGATTGGAAGACATCTGTGTTATAGGGAGAATACTCCATGCATGCTCTAAAAAATTGTCTTATTATATTATTATCATACATATATGCAGGCAACCCTGGAAAATCAGGACACCTCTGTAATCAGGACACTTTTGGTGGTCCTCAAGGTATCCACATTGCACAGCTGCAGATTTCACACTACACCTATGTTTGGGGGACATTTTGGCAGAGGGGCGGAGCCATAGGCATACACCCACCCCAGATAAACCCTAAGTTTCCATCATGATACCTCGATCAATCATGCCCGAACCATGTGCCCCAGAGTACATACAACATGCGGCAATTACACATCTGATACATTGTCAATGAGTCATCTGATACAATCAGATGACTCATAAACATGCATTGATAAAATTTATGTGTACATGCAGTATACACCATATTTATGTATACACTTACAATACCACACACAAACACTATACAGAACCACTGCTATGTACACCACTGGGATCTGCACAAGATATTCGCAGAAACACAGAGATCCATGAATTCCCTACATGTAGGGATTATCCTGGACCATATGTTGGAGTTGGGCAGCAACTTCAGCAAACCATGCATTTTGACTTCAGGGAACAAACAAATCCTATAAAACTCTCTGAACATATATAGACTCTCTACACTAAGTAATATAGAGAGTATGTATAGGTAATCGGGGTAATCGGGGGTATTATGGGACAGCAAAGGTTATGAGACACATTCACCGAACCTGATAGTGCACATTCACCGAACTTACTATCAGGTTCGGTAAATGTGTCTCATAATCTGCGCTCTACTCGATTACTCTGCATGAGGCAAAGAGTTGACTATGTAAAAATTGTGCAGTTTAGATAAACCAAGCATAAGCCGTCATTTACATATGCATGAGGTATGTCAAGGCTAGATAGGTGGTCACAAACACACGCACACCCATCACAGCTAAACACGCACACACACCTGAGCCCTGGACTGAGATTCCACGATCCATATTGCAGTACAACAACTGATCATGGAGACGAAGAACAGTGTTAAAGTGGCTGCGATTATCCCAGCGTTGTAGAATACGTAGGGAATGCTAAGAAAGCCCGTGCCGATAATGAAGTTGATGAAGTAGAAATAGCCCGTAAAGGGACTGTAACTATTGGACTGATGCTTCTTCAGCCATTGAGCACAACTCTTCCACCAGCTGGCCATTTTACACGGCTTGAGCACAAACCATAGATAATATAAAGCGTTCCACTGCTAAAAGTACCCCTACCGTTTTGATACCGCGGTATGATTTATGGCGCAGTCACGAGTCACGCGTTTCCGTAAATGCTCGACTGCTAGCACCCACACCAGACGCCAGCACATAAGGGAATGCGGACAGAAAAGAAAGGAAGCATGCAATACTGTATAAAATGCCAAAAAATGATTGAGATAAGGCGTGTTCAAAGTGGACCGATTCTATTACAGTCTAATAACAGGTTAGCCCGTCCCCACTAGCGCCCCCGGCGCCAGATAGGAACGGTCTCGCTGGCTATATATAATAGTCTACCCCCTCGGGGTGGTTTCGATCCGGATCGAAACCACCTCGAGATTGTTTCGATCCGGATCGAATCCGGAGTCGTCATCATTACAGCGATGAAATGCACCTGGCTTCCTCGGAAGCCAAGGTCCCTGATCTTTAAGCTCAAAGTCAAGGAGTATCTATGACTATACTGTTACACTCACATGTTCAGACATGTCAGTACATATACATAGTTGTATTTATTTTAATATATTCATTATTACTTTCATCTTTTTTAATACTTGGTCTGAATTGAGCCTGGCGATTTGGTGTCACAGATATGTGGACCCCCCAGTGGTTTGGTTCCCCAGCCCGGGCCTAAATCACTAGGGACATAGGACCCCCCCTGGAACTAGATCACAGCGGGTAAAATTGACCTATACACTTCAGAGAAATAAGCCCCTGTAGTGTCACCATTGCCGGTGCTCCTTGTTCTATGTGTTTGCCATAATTTGAAAAGGAACACTTCTCTGCCATTGGACTTAATGGGAGAGGTTGAAATTGTCTGGGATATCGATGAGTTGGCAACTGCAGGAGTGCAGCAGCTTGTTCGATTGGCAAAGGATGAATCAAGTTGATTGCAGAAAAGAGCCATTTTAAAGAATTGCAGCCAAAAATAGTGTACAGATACAGTTTTATAGACACGATAATCAGTTACGAGAACAACCATATGGGGAGATATTGATAAATTTGGATTACTGTAGCTATATTGAGAATAAATTCTTCTTACATTTAATTTCTGTGAATATCAGAAGTTTAGAATCTGATATTATTGCACACACAGTGACATGACTTCCTTATTCAGTCGCCTATGCCAACTGCATGTGGAAACACTATCATACAAAATATTACTGTAGGAAAATGTTCAACGAAGACTACAGTGACTATAAAAAAATCATCACAAGTGACTACGACTTATACACCACAAATCTAGATTTAGACTATACATGCAGAAACTGGATCCTAGTACTTCTATACCCCCCGTACACTGGTTTAAACCAACCAGACAATATCAATATCAATGATCATAAGTTTGTGAATTCAGGGACTCGTAGAAATAATCATATGCATGCTGTAGCTCGACTATGTACACGGACTACAGCTGCCCAGCATACAACTGGGTGGTATACGCCTATGGAATGCTCTGTGCCTATCAGTATTATAATTGAACTACCATTACTTCGACTCCATCATGATCAATTGCAAGCTATATATAATTATAGTTGACTTGGTTGTAAAGCATTTTTGAATTGAATTGAATTGAATTGAATTGCATTAATTGAACGGGCATGTGACTTATGCCTATAATATCACATGAATTACGTTCCATGTCAATTCCATTCTGTTCCTCGTTTTAGTCACACCAGATCATGCAGTCTTCGTATAATATTATTATGCCTGGCCAAACTAAAACTGCCTTCAGATGGTGCATTCAGTGCATGCTTATAACTGTTTACACAACAAACCAAACAGTTTATATATAATTACATATAATATATGCTTGATTTCCTGCATGTGCATGTATGCATACATTATTATTATTATTATATGCATGTGTGTTTGTATGCGTTAACTATAATTTTAATAATTTTGTAGTAATAATATAATAATTATTACTTATATTAGATCATGTGTGCACGCATGTGAATGTGCATGTACATGTTGGGGTATATACATAATATTAAAAATCCATTTAAAAATGGTAAAATGTATGTATATAGGATTGACACAGGATTGTGCAAAAAGGCATTATCTTGCAAAAAACGATACTTCAAAAACACTTGGAACAAGGGTAAGTTGCAAAACCGGTGCAGGGCTAGGCCTAGGTGGGCAAAGGGCAAGATAGGTATGGGCCTATAGACGAGCATATAGGGCTACACATACATGAGGCTAGATGGGTATATATAGGGCTAGACAGAGTTTAGTTGGACTGAGCTAGTGCACATACAGTGCAAATTCCTACATCCCACATGTGCAGCACATTATACAGTACATATGTGCTGCAGGATCGATGTACTAGGAATTTGCACAAAACTTTGCGCTAATGTATGGCGGCCATGTTTTTTTGGTGTCAATATATGGAGTATACTACCGTACTCCATAATACAGTAATATTATATACCAGCTGTATATTCACTGACAAAAATTCCTGACCATGACGTTCACTATATTTTCATTGTATTTTCCATATAAGTACTCGACAAAACAGCTCACCATCTATAAACAGAATCCCATGCACCCAAGAAATCTGCTAACATTGGATGCCATGAAAACTTCCTTGTTGTGGGCAGCACACGCACATAGACACACACACACACACACACACACACACACACACACACACACACACACCATGCATTGTCACTTGTCAATAAAAAAGGTGTATTCAGTAAGACCAATTAATCAAATTACCACTACAACAAAGCTATGTAATTAATCAAATATTTACCACAACATGTAAAACAAAACATTATCCTCAAAATGCACATAAAATGGTTAACTAAGGGGTTAGTTTCATAAATTAAAAGTATACGTGCATAGAGTAAACTACAATACCATACCCTTTATCAGTGCATTGTGTACTTTTTTTGTCATTGAAACCACAAAAATTAATATTAATCCTTAGTATGTCAAAGGTACATATCTATGTATACGGAGCATATGAACAAGAGCAGGAGACTCTAGTTCAGCTTATATGGTTAATCAACCTCTGCATCATTTTAGGAAGGGACGAAAAAGCTCCCCACGGATAGACCAAACAAGATCAAGCAGATGACACAGATTATGGACACGGAGATTGGGTGACTGATGAAAGTAGAGTGAGGTGTCCAGTAGGCTGGGTTCTTCCACGTCAACCACCAGTTCTTCAAGAAGTTTCCCTTCTTAGCTTTTACATCAAGTAGTAGAGCACCCTTATCACTTTCATTGATGCTAGTGGATCTTGAACCCCCAAATACTTTCATGCAGTGATACTGAGTGGCAAACTGTAGCATAGCTGGGTAGAGGTAGCTAATGGCAAACCCCAGCAGACCAGCATACTGCACAACATACAGCAAATTGGAGACTGCAAAGGCTAAAGCGAGAGGGAGAACGGCACAGATAAACTTCAGCAATAGTAGAAATAACTTGACGTATCGCCTCTTGTCATCAGTACTGTCCCGGCCTGTAATAATGATATATATATTGTTAGCAATGGTGGCATTGTTGAGTGGGTATGCCGAGATTACATCCAGAGAAGGAAAAAGAATGATGTAATACGAAAGCACCTTCAAAGTGACATATCCATCCAATTCCAACCACGGGAGCTGCAAGGAATCAAGGATGAGTAGTAAAATTACGATCCAAGTAACACAAAAACAATAGAACTCACCCAGTTCAGGGAGGCTGTGTCCGAGACACAGTACTGAAAGTACATTGCCACTGCTATAGCAAGAACAGAGTAGATGCAAAAAGTTGACGACATCAAGAAACCAAAAAATTGCTTAAAATACTTTTTCTGTGTTATGGATCTTGCCAATGTAATAACACCCATGTGTACCTCCTGAGAGAACACAAATATGGGGATCCCCACCAGCCACGGTTTGAAGTTGAACTGATAGAATGCCTCCCCCAGGGTAGCATTGCTGGAGCTGCCAGCGTTACAACTTGTCACTGTACTGTTTTCAAAGTGTGGGGGCAGACCGTTGCTCTCTATCAGTCTCACAATGCAAAAGATCATCATACACACCATGGTTACAAAACGCATCACACCCATCGTCACCTGGATGATTTTCTGTTCTGTCAGTTCAACCAGGGACAGAGCCACAACAACTACTCCAAACAGGAAGACACACAATCTGTATGCATTGGCACACCCAGGGTCGGGAGGGACGAAGTATAGTCATTGAAATCGTACTGCGAGCACATCTTAAGAGTGGAGGTGTTGAAGGGAATGTTGGCTGCCCATGCTGATGCAGCAACTGTTGTATACGCCCACGAGCTCTGGAATCCATACACAGTCAATATCAGAATATATGTCCACTTAACGTATTTGTTGTAGACGATTTCACACATTTCAGTTTGTTCAAACTTCCTGGCTATGGTAAGCTTGAAATCAGGTTCCGGCTTTCCTTCCGATTTGTCCAAGGACTTACTGGGGCTTGACTTATATGTCTCCAAAGCCTACATACACATGTACCAATGAAGAAATCAGTAATTATAAAATGAGTCATATATCCGATTATACGCCAATTACGCCATATAGCGTAAGAAAAAATGGCAATCAAAAGACTATAGTTGTTATTCCGCTTTGGAAAGCCCTGCCATGCGATAATTGGTCCTGGCCAAAAATGGCCCCCTGGACTATTTTTAGCTGCCAAGAGTGGTCCTGCCGGACAAGTTTTGGTAGCCAAAAGCAGTCCCCCTTCGCCAAAACTGGTCCTGGAAAGGACCACACTTGGGACCACTTTTGGCATGCCGAAACTAGTCTGGGGTAACTGTTCTGGTAGTTTAATTTTATCTAAAAGAACTTATAATTAGTATACTAGTGCCTAGTGCAAATTCCATGATAATATTGTTATATATAATTATTATATATAATAATCAACGTGACATGCCACACACTTCATATATTTTTTAACTGTTACAATGGAGAAAAAACTATAATAAGTATATAATACAATCATATCATATAAAGAAAATTTAAAGTATAAAAAAGTATATAATAAAACTATAAATGTACATACACAAATGCATAATAAATTGCTAAATACAATACTCACAAAACCACGATAATTCTGCACATCTAACTACAGATTGCAGCTGGTGCAGCACAATACACATGAAACCACTGTTGGCATGCAGTACATTCAATCATTTCAACACCTGGAATATTTGGCATACGACAACTACAGTGTATTGAAATTTGTCTGGTTGCTTTCATTTTGCGGCTTGTCTCCTATTTTGACAGACCAGGAACATTGTGAAGCGACCATCCTCTAAGCATTTCATGAGATGTTGTTGCATCTTCCTGTCATCAAAGAGTACCCTCTGGGGAGACTTTCCCAGGCACAGAAGATAGAAGCCACTTACACCAAAGACAAAACGAGAAAAGAAAGATTTGTTATATTAAGAATTGAAAGTAGCTAATCATGGGGACTTAAATTACTCCCTTGATAGTGTGCGGGGTAATTCAGCCCAGGCTGTGATGCCGGCCTAGTTTTGGCACGGTTGGACCATTTATGGCTGACCAAAATTGGTCCAGGCGGACCGCTTTTGGTCCCGGACCGGATTTTTCGTGACATGCCTTCTAACTAGCATCGAACATAGCCTGGACAACGCTTTAAATGATATGTGACAATTGCACAAAGGACGAGAATCGACCGAAAACAAAGGAAAAGTCTTCGAAGCAATTTTGGCGCTCGTGCTAAACGTTCTTGTACTGAGCTTTAGCTTCTTTGTTGTATGCCACTTCTTTGTTGTTCGTGGCGGTGCTTTACCCTGCAGAGAGGACACTATAGCTGTTTATTTCAAGCTTCTGCCGTTATTGTTGCTCTCGTTTAAGTTAACGTCCTCGCTTCCTTCACCGTTGAAAGGCTTTTTGCATCAATTTGAGTACTAAGTAGATTGGAACACTATTGACAATACCATTTAATTTAGTTATGTAGATCCACTCTTCCTTTTTGTAGTCACTTAGTAGTACTTACTCCAGTAACTAAAACACTTATGCATGTCCACTTGCAATTGTAACCTTGCCAAGCCTGCAAACTTCCAAACGCTTAGCTTGAGTCCTAGGTTTTGTGAGTTTTTGTACATGCTTTCTTGCAATTTAATGCAATGGTCTCTCTCTCTCTCGGCCATAAGGCGTGTGTGTGACGTAATAAATATGGCGTATAATCGGATATATATATATATATATATACAATGAGAAACTCACATAACCCCAACACCACCTAACACTAGACCACA
The DNA here is from genome assembly GCA_963170055.1 of Halisarca cf. caerulea. Lineage (NCBI taxonomy): Eukaryota > Metazoa > Porifera > Demospongiae > Chondrillida > Halisarcidae > Halisarca > Halisarca cf. caerulea. The sequence goes on from CAUJGJ010000125.1 coordinate 1,067,827, forward strand.
GATGTTTGTCAAAATCAGTACACAGATTTGGGCTTATATAGAAATACTATGTGGAAGATGGTTTAAAGACATACATTAGAACCTCTACAATGAGGACATTGTTTGACCAGAGACAATCTTACACATGGCTGGAGGTGGTAAGGCCATTGATTCTGTAAATTTCAAGTTGGGGAGTGGGGGGGGTTGGGGGTTGGAGGTGATTGGAAGACATCTGTGTTATAGGGAGAATATACTCCATGTTCTAAAAAATTGTTTTATTATATTATATAGCTATACATGGGCTGGCCTGTTAGACCCAACTTCTCACCATGTGTACAAGACAAGAGAATTTCTCTTCCACCAGTGATGAGAAGTTGGGGCAGACAAAATTGATACTGTATAGGCACTAATTTTCACAGGACTACAATTTCGTAAATTTCGTGAATGAACCTGCAGTTGCGAAAATTCAAGCACGGATATTAGGTTAGATAGGTAGAATGCTTGTCTAGGATATAGTAGGGACTGGTCCATTCGAACGTGCACAAAACTAAAATCGCAAATTACAGCCATTCATGAAGTATACACCCCGCAAAAATTAGTGCCTATACAGGTATGTAAGATTATTTCAGACCACCTTGGTAGTAGTTGTGGACTTGCCATACAAAGGCTAGTGACAATGTATACGTACATTTAAATTGTATACACCATTTACACAAATTAAATTGGTAATGAAGTACAGTAAATTCTCGTTAATCCACCACAATTCGTTTTGGAAAATTTGGGCAGATTAGCAAGTTTGGTGGATTATCCAGATCAATATGCAGCCTTGTCAATCAATTCATGCACAAAATTGGTAGCAGATAAAAGGGTTTGGCGGATAAAGCGGTGGCGGATTAACAGAAATTCACTGTTACAGTATTAATTTTGCAAAATGTAGGAATACACCTATGTGCATGTTCAGGGGGGGGAGAGTTTTGGTGGAGGGGGGCCCATATGCACCCAACCACCCATCGGCCCACCCTATAGATAAAAACCCTGTGTGCCTATTATGCCTCCGGCCCTTATGCCTCAATCACGCCCTAACCATGTGCCCCACAGTACAACATGCAATAATCATACATCTGATGTAATCGGATGATCGACGCAATAGATCATTCTCACGTGCACTTTCTGTATGTGGTACTATACACATTCAATACCACAATAAACAACACAAGAAATCATTGATAGATTTTACACCAAAGACCCTACATGAGATCTCCATGCAACACAGAGATCCTATGAAACATGTTGAAGACTACTGTACATGTAGGGGTTATGCTGATTATCAAGTTATAGGCATTGTGAGGCATTTTAACAGAATCTCTGATTGTGGACGCTCTGAAATAAGGACACTCTCTTCACAAAGGTATAAGTATACATTAGAAGTTGGGACAGTCATTTTTTGTCCTTTGTAAAGATGTTGTCCTCTTTGGGAGATTAAATTGTATTGGAACTATAAGGAGGAAATATTTTGGGACCTGCAATTGTGTCCGGCCTTAATAAAGAGAGTGTTTTTATTTCAGAGCGCCCACTATTGGAGGTTCCACTGTAGTTTCTACCCCTGAACTGGAACTTGCTTCACATTATGAGTGTGTCTTAAGAGGGTTCCACTGTACTTACAGAAATGTACGATATACATCAGATTCTATAATCCGGGAAACTTTCGGCAGAGGGCGGAACCGTTCTCACCTACCCGCCTGAACCAGATATATATCCCTGTGTGTCCATCATACTTCGTGCATCTACTCAGATGACACAATGCATAATAACATTGATGTGTCCAGCATAATTTATGGTAGGTATAATTATACTATACACAATGTCTACATACATATTACGTATAAGTATATACATATGTATGTATACACTTACGATACCACAACAAACGCTATGAAACTATGCTGGATCATACAACACAAGCTGCACACAGGAACTATACGTAATATGTGTTAACATGTTGGAGACTTCTCTACATGTAGGGGTTATACTGATAGGCATTACAAGGCAATTTAAGAGAATGTATTTAAATTTGTTACTAAAATTCCTGTATATATGGACTTTGATTTGAAATTGAAATTTGTCTCATTTTTTCTCTGTTGTATGAGTTACTACTGCATGTTGACTGTTACTTTCTTCTTTTCTTTTCATAGCAACCCTGTAAATTAGCCTGCATTAATTGGCTAAGTGATCCATTCTTATAATCAGATCTAATCAAATCAAATCAAATCAAACTTATAATATATTAATATTATTTATTCTGATTTCTACCTTAAACTATTGAGGACATGCACTTAAAAATCTGGACACCTGCATAAACTGGACATTATATTATGTTATGGTCCCAAATTATCATACATATATGCAGGCAACCCTGGAAAATCAGGACACCTCTGTAATGAGGACACTTTTGGTGGTCCTCAAGGTGTCCACATTGCATAGGTTGCACACTACACCTATGTTTGGGGGACATTCTGGCAGGGGCGGAGCTATAGGCATACACCCACCCCAGATAAACCCTATAAGCTTAAGTTTCCATCATGATACCTCAATCATGCCCGAACCATGTGCCCCAGAGTACATACAACATGCGGCAATCACACATCTGATACATTGTCAATCAGATTACGCATAAACATGCATGATAAAATTTATGTGTACAGTATATTAAAATATAGCCTACCATACACCATATTTATGTATACACTTACAATACCACGTGCACACAAGCACTATACTGAATACAGAACCACTGCTAAATCGTACACCACTGGCTCTGCACAAGATATTCACAGAAACACAGAGTCTGACTGAGATGCATCAAACATGATGATGAAATCCCTACGTGTAGGGATTATACTGGACCATATGTTGGGTGTTGGGCAGCAACTTCAGCAAACCATTTTGACTTCAGGGAACAATTTAAGTAAGTTCTAATAATAAAAAGTATGAAACCCTCTGAACATAGACTCTCAACACTAAGTAATATAGAGAGTTTATGTTCTGTATGAAGCAAAGAGTTGACTAATATGTCAAATTGTGCAGTTTAGAGAAACCAAGCCGTCATTTGCATATGCATGAGGTATGTCAAGGCTATAGATAGGTGGTCACAAACACACACACACACACACACACACACACACACACACACACACACACACACACACGCACGCACGCACGCACGCACGCACGCACGCACGCACGCACGCACACCTGAGCTCTGGATTGAGATTCCACGATCCATATTGCAGTACAACAACTGATCATGGAGACGAAGAACAGTGTTAAAGTGGCTGCGATTATCCCAGCGTTGTAGAATACGTAGGGAAGGCTAAGAAAGCCCGTGCCGATAATGAAGTTGATGAAGTAGAAATAGCCCGTGAAGGGACTGTAACTATTGGACTGATGCTTCTTCAGCCATTGAGTACACCTGTTCCACCAGCTAGCCATCTCACACCATAGATAAAATAAAGCGTTCCACTACTAAAAGTACACCCTACCGTTCTGATACCGCGGTATTTGTAGCGCAGTCACAGGTCACACGTTTCCGCAAATACTCGACTGCTAGCACCCACACCAGACGCCAGTACATAAGGGATGCGGACAGAAAAGAAAGGAAGCATGCCACACTGTATAAACTGCCAAAAAATGATTGAGATAAGGCGTGTTCAAAGTCTCCGCTAGCGCCCCCCGGCGCCAGATAGGAACGGTCACTCGCTGGCCCTTAATCAGGCCCTTAGTATACTATCCATGGCTAGACTAGATCGAATCCGGTGTCACAGCTATTTGGGTCCCCCAGTGATTTGGCTTCCCCAGGCCTAAATCACTAGGGATACAGGGCCCCCGGAACTAGATCACTGGTAACACACTTTAGAGCCGGAAAGCCCCTCCCCCCCCCCCCCCCCCCCCTTAGTGAATTAGACCCCCCCTTCGTGTAAGTGCATGGCCTTGTATAATTATTCCATGCAACTTCACATACCCCTTAGTGAATTAGACCTCCCTTCATGTAAGTGGCCTTATATATAATTCTTAATGTGCAACTTCACCCCCTTAGTGAATTAGACCCCCCCCCCCCCCTTTCGTGTAATTGGCCTTATATATAATGGTTTAGGGAGACAGGGCAGCAGTTGAGGATGTGATTTGGACAGACTCCACACAGGGGGCACAATGGATCGGTTTGGCACCAGGGGCGTAGCTCCATTACTTCCTGGTTGCCAGGACCCCCACTCATTAGAATCCCCTTTAATGTGAAGCCACCAGTAAGCTAATTAATAATATGTAATTATGCCAGTAAGCTAATCACACAATTAATCCCAACACTCTCTCCACTTGTCACCTAGCATGCACCTATACACACATGCATGGTTCTGCAGAGCACATGTCACTAGCATATGCTGTGGATACTATTGATGCTTTGTACTCTCTTTAGATGTTTGTAGCTCCTTGTCTGACAAAAGAATGCATTGTTATGGCTTATAGTTTTCAAATTACCATTGCAAATTTTAATGTTCACTTCCATACCAGTGGTGTTCACGTGCGTGCATGTGGCCCCATTGTTGGCATCATGCACGCACATACTTGATTATAGCAAGTACTGGCTATATGTAGTCGACGATGTGTTAAACATACCACTAAAGATTTCTGTACATGCATGCATGCATATGTGTGACCATGATCATGGCTTTAAGAAACCCCCTTCTTTTTCTTCTGGCTATGCCCCTGGGCACTTCCGGCGCTTTAGGCTGACAGGAGTGGACAGTTGGCCTGCTGGGAGTCCTAACATGATCCTGTGCCATACAGGGACATATCATTTTCTAGCAGAACAATGTCCAGGAACTTGCGCTGAACAGATAGGAATTCCAGCTGCATGGGGATCCCAATAGGTGGATTGCTGTTCAGACAGGGAATCATGCATCACTTTCAACAAGCTGCTTGCCCCATCACTGTAATTACTGGTTGGTGTGAGGAGGTGATGGATATGCACACCAATGGAATATATTGCTGCATGCTTAGCAAAGATGGATGGTCTATAATGCTCTCAAATTCATGTGAGTGAGTCTATGGATACATGAACTTGAGGTGTTTCTGCTGGGTATGTGGTAGGTAATGGATGTCGCCAACTTCAGTATGGAGGGTAGCATGCACATCTGGGGAGATTGAGCCATCTCTTAAGATATCATATGACCTTCTTCTGTACTTTCTTGATAGAGGGCTCAGTGATTACATCGGATCCATTTGAAGATTGAAGCAAAGGAATGGAACGAGGTTTGATTTATATATCCAAACCTTATGTTCACCTTGGATATTGGATTAATTTTTTTGTCAATCTTCTCAAGTGCTTCGCTGATTCTGACGTTGAGCTTTTTACTGGAGGGCTTTTTGTGGTGGGCAGGGTGGTGGCAATGGTTCGGCCCAGGAACTTTATAAAACTCATGCAAAACATCATGCTCTCATTACAAACACATGCACATAGTCAATGTCGGGCTATGTCATTACCAGTTCTGGTGGTCATAGAAAGCTATGGATCTGGTTTGAATTACATCGAACACCAACAACGGTCCTTAATTAACTTTAGTAATAGTAAACATAGATAATACATACATACATGTACGTATGTGTTATCTATGCTGCAAAACAAAGCATGCTACAATAGCACATCTACAGCTCAGCTCATTTCTTTGCTGTCCTTCGAGTCTTCAGAACTTTCATTCTCTGTCCTTCGACAAAGGGAGCAGATTCCTTTGTCTGAGATGTCAAGCGTCTTTATATTCTCTTAGTTCGAAGGGGGGCCTGAATCCCCGCAGGGTGGGAGCCGTAGATCGCTGAACACGGACGATATGAGCCCAGGGGTCCTAAATCGCTAGTGATATAAGCCCGGGGATTCCTAAATCGCTAGTGATATGAGCCCCCTCCGGAACCAAATCACTGGGGGGCTGAAATCGCTGTGACACCGGATTGACCCAATCTGGATTGAAACCGCCTCGAGGTGGTTTCGATCCAGAGTCATCATCATTACAGCGATAAAATGCACCTGGCTTCCTCGGAAGCCAAGGTCCCTGAGTCACATAACACAATAACAATATAATTGACTCAAAGTCAATTGTACTGTTACACTCGGCATGTTCAGACATTGTTAGTACGTATACATAGTTATATTTATTTAATACATTTATTAATACTTTCATCTTTTTAATATCCTGTCTGGCTGGATTGAGCTGATTCGGTGCCACGGTGTCAGTGGTTTGGTTCTCCCGGGCCTAAATCACTAGGGACGTAGGATCCCCCCTGCATGGAACTAGATCACTGATAAAATTGACCTACACTTCAGAGAAATGAGCCCCTGTAGTGTCACCATTGCCGGCCGGTGCTCCTTGTTCTATATTTTTGCCTTAAAGGGCCATGCACTGACATGTTTTGATGATTTTTGATATGTTATAGAGAATCACCTAAAACGACCTAAAAGTGGGTTTAAAGTTGCTTGAGAGCTTTCGTTTTACAGAAAAACGCTCACTTCCGGTAAATTCTTAAAACCGCAGCAAAATCCGCCACCTTGGGTGTGATGTCAGAGTAGTCACCGCTCCGCGTCGTGCCCATTATTTGTGTACGTAAAGTGGCAGGTTTAGCAGTTCCAAAACCGATCGAATTACTGAAAACGAACCATGTGCTATCATTGTGTGGCTAAAGGGGTTCGTGAATGTCCGAAGATGTGCTTTCTATGAGTATCTATGATTCCACGCAGATGCTTCACTGCTCAGGAACGGTACACACGATCGCGGTAGTCTCGCGGGCCAGACCCTTATTTTAAGAGATTGAGCCTCCCTTACAACCATTCTCTGGTGAGGTCCTTCATGGCAGGTCCGCAAACATCCAAGATGAAAGCCGGGTAGATATCAGATGTAGAGGTTTCTGGAATAGATATCAAGATGCATTTTTTGATGTAAGGGTTTTTAACCCGTTGGCATCTTCGAACCAGAACTCATCTATCCATATACTAGTGTATTATTCGAATAAGTATTTGATATTTCTCAGTGCCTTAAATTGTTCAGCATAGTCCGAATTGCCATCGTCTTACCCGTCACCTACACTAACGAGGCTGAGGTACAGATCGTACTGATATCTAGATGTCACGCACTTCCTTCGGAAGAAGTGTTCATCTTCATTGTTATGTGTGTCTACGCTTGCAGAGCAGTTTTCATGCTTGTCCTACGAGGAAGACGAACATGAGCCGAGAAGTCGGTTTCTGCTACGCACTCGATGTCCGCCATAGTTAGCCCGTAAGAAATGCAGATTTCCGGTGACTACTCTTACGTCACAAACCTTCGCCCGACGTCTAACCACAACACCGGAAAAGTCTCACTTTAATTGGATTTTTTTACGTTATGAGGACTGTAACTCCCCCACCATGCATGTGATCACACTAAAATGGGTATCAAATGTCATGGTTTTTTATGCTCTACAACGTATCAAAAATCATCGAAACATGTCAGTGGCCCTTTAATTTGAAAAGGTACACTTCAAGTCTCTGCCATTGGACTTAATGGGAGGGGTTGAAATCATCTGGGATATCGACGAGTTGGCGACCGCAAGAGTGCAGCAGCTTGTTCGATTGGCAAAGGATGAATTAAGTTGATTGCAGAAAAGAGCCATCTCCAAGAATTGCAGCCAAAAATAGTGCACATACGCATGCAGATACAGTATTATAGGTACGATAATCAGTTATGAGAATTTAATAACCATATGGGGAAATATTGATAAATTTGGATAACTGTAGCTATATATTGAGAATATTTTTTTTCGATATTATTGCACACACAGTGACATGACTTCCTTATTCAGTCAAAACTCACCTATATATGCCAACTGTATGTGGCCAGGGACCCTATTATATAAAAATATTGCATGCAATTATTTTGCTGGAAAATGTTCAGCGAAGACCACTATAAATGCATCACAAGTGACTACGACTTATACTGTAATACCACCACAAATCTAGATTTAGACTACATGCAGAAACTGGATCCTAGTATACTTCTACCCCTCGTGCACTGGTTTAAACCAACCAGACAATATTATATCAATATCTATGATCATAAGATTGTGAATTCGATCAGGGACTCATAGAAATAATCCTATGCATGTTGTAGCTCAACTATATACACAGATGTACTACAGCTGCCCAGCCATTCTTTCTTCAACTGGGTGGTATGCCTATGGAATGCTCTGTGCCTATCAGTATTGAACTATATACCATGATTATTTTGATTCCATCATGATCAATTAAGTATTATCTCATCAGACCTTTATGGGAAAGATTTGAGCGAAACTTTGACCCCTCCGATGTATGTACCTACCATTGTGTATGTCTGTCCCTGTTCACAGTACCACTTGATCCCCCATGCAATTGACCATAATATAATACTCATTGCAAATCTAAATAATATACAGTGAAACCTCTTTTGGTATAATACTGGTGCATGCCCTACAATAAACTGAGTGTATATATGTAGACTTCATCGATCAACCATACATAGATACTCCAAACACCAGTTACGCATCTATGCTAAGCCTTATATTTATAATTCGACTAATTTACCCCTGTCACCCTCACGACATGTGTAACAGCTAAATGATTATAGTTGACTTGGTTGTAAAGCATTTTTGAATTGAATTGAATTGAATTAATTGAATGGGCATGTGACTTATGCCTACATCACATGAATTATACGTTTCATGTCAATTCCATTCTGTTCCTCGTTTTAGTCACACCGGATCATGCCGTCTTCGTATAATACTAATATGCCTGGCCCAACTAAAACTGCCTTCAGATGATATTCATTACTAGCTATAGACATGTAGTGTTTATAACTGTTTTCACAGCAAACCAAACGGTTTATAATAATTACATATACCTATATATATATAATATATGCTTGATTTCCTGCATGTACATAACGGTGTGCATACATATATATTATCATTATTATTATGTGCATGTTTGTTTGTATGTGTTAACTATAATTTTAATAATTTTGTAGTAATAATATAATTATAATTATTATTACTTAGATCATGTGCACACATGTGAATGTGCATGTACATGTTGGGGGATATACATAATAATAAAAATCTATTTAAAAATGGTAAAAGGATTTAGGATTGACACAGGATTGTGCAATTAAAAAGGCATTATATCATGCAAAAAACGATTCTTCAAAAACACTTGGAACAAGGGTAAGTTGCAAAACCGGTGCAGGGCTAGGCCTAGGTGGGCAAAGGGCAAGATAGGTATAGGCCTATAGACGAGCATATAGGGCTACACATACATGAGGCTAGACGGGTATAGGGCTAGACAGAGTTTAGTTGGACTAAGCTAGTGCACATGCACATACTGTGCAAATTCCTACATTCCACATGTGCAGCACATTATACCGTACGTCAGGAAATTTTCGCGGTACAAAAATTTCGCGCCACAAAAATTTCGCGGCTCGCCTTATTTTTGGGGGTCATAAATTTTCGTGGATAAATAAATTCGCGGGCTCTTCCTACAGATAATGCAACAAAAGGTCTTTTCTTGTTTTCTAAGCGTTTGCCTCTCCCAATGAACGAAATTGTGTCTTTGTTCGTTTATCCTATAGGTTTAGTTAGTATTTCAATCTGTTAAGAGTGAACTAGTGAGATCTAGTAGGTACAATGTAGTCCTCTTAGCGGTTATTTGTCGACGTTGCGGAAGCTTGAAGACTATTGGTGAAGATACAAACGGTGCTACGTTCCTAAAGCTTAAAAAGTGAACGCAAGGAAAGGTAAGCGAATAATCTAAGCAATGTACATTGTATGCGATCGATTTTTGCATGCAAACAATTTCTATAAGCCAAAGCGGTACATGATCCCGTCAGCAGCCATTTTTTCATTAATGTTCGCGGATGAATAATTTCGCGGATCCTTTCGAACCACGAAAACCACGACATTTATTAGCCACGAAAATTTCCTGACGTACGGTATGTGCTGCAGGATGTACTAGGAATTTGCACAAAAATTTGTGCTAATGTATGGCGGCCATGTTTTTTTGGTGTCAATATATGGAGTACAACCGTACTCCATAATACAGTAATATTATAAACCAGCTGTATATTTACTGACAAAAATTCCTGGCCATGACGTTCACTATATTTTCATTGTATTTTCCATATATGTACTCAACAAAACAGCTCACCATCTATAAACAGAATCCCATGCACCCGAAAAATCTGCTAACATTGGATGCCATGAAAACTTCCTTGTTGTGGGCAGCACACGCACGCACACACACACACACACACACACACACACACACACACACACACACACACACACGCATACACACACACACACACACATACACTGCGCACACACACACACACACACACACACACACACACACACACACACACATACACACACACACACACACACACACACACACACACACACACCATGCATTGTCACTTGTCAATAATATTATAAAAGGTGTATTCAGTAAGACCAATTAATCAAATCACCACTACAACAAAGTCATGTAATTAATCAAATATTTACCACAAGATGTAAAACAAAACATTATCCTCAAAATGCACATAAAATGCCTAACTAAGGGGTTAGTTTCATAAATTAAAAGTATACGTGCATAGAGTAAACTACTATACCGTACCCTTTATCAGTGTATTGTGTACTTTTTTTTGTCATTGAAACCACAAAAATTAATATTAATCCTTAGTATGTCAGAGGTACATATCTATGTATACGGAGCATATGAACAAGTACAGGAGACTCTAGTTCAGCTTACACAGTAAATCAACCTCCACATCATTTTAGGAAGGGACGAAAAAGCTCCCCACGGATAGACCGAACAAGATCAAGCAGATGACACAGATTATGGACACGGAGATTGGGTGACTGATAAAAGTAGAGTGAGGTGTCCAGTAGGCTGGGTTCTTCCACGTCAACCACCAGTTCTTCAAGAAGTTTCCCTTCTTAGCCTTACCAAGTAGTGGAGCACCCTCGTCACTTGCATTGATGCTGCAAGTGGAACCCCCAAATACTTTCATGCAGTGATACTGAGAGGCAAACTGCAGCATAGCTGGGTAGAGGTGGCAAATGGCAAACCCCAGCAGACCAGCATACTCCACAACATATAGCAAATTGGAGACCGCAAAGGCTAAAGCGAGAGGGAGAACGGCACAGATAAACTTCAGCAATAGTAAAAATAACTTGACGTATCGCCTCTTGTCATCAGTACTGTCTCGGCCCGTTATAATTATGTATACATTGTTAGCAATGGTGGCATTGTTGAGTGGGTATGCCGAGATTACATCCAGAGAAGGAAAAAGAATGATGTAATACGAAAGCACCTTCAAAGCGACATATCCATCCAATTCCAACCATGGGAGCTGCAAGGAATCAAGGATGAGTAGTAAAATTACGATCCAAGTAACACAAAAACAATAGAACTCACCCAGTTCAGGGAGGCTGTGTCCGAGACACAGTACTGAAAGTACATTGCCACTGCTATAGCAAGAACAGAGTAGATGCAAAAAGTTGACGACATCAAGAAACCAAAAAATTGCTTGAAATACTTTTTTGGTGTCATGGGTCCTGCCAGTGTAATAATACCCATGTGTGTCAGCTGAGAGTACACAAATATGGGGATCCCCACCAGCCACGGTTTGAAGTTGAACTGATAGAATGCCTCCCCCAAGGTAGCATTGCTGGAGCTGGTGTTACAATGTATCACTGTACTGTTTTCAAAGTGTGGGGGCAGACCGTTGCTCTCTATCAGTCTCACAACACAAAAGATCATCATACACACCATGGTTACAAAACGCATCACACCCATCGTCACCTGGATGATTTTCTGCTCAGTCAGTTCAACCAGGGACAGAGCCACAACAACTACTCCAAACAGGAAAACACACAATCTGTATGCATTTGCACAACCAGGGTCGGGAGGGACAAAGTACTTATTGAAATCGTATTGTTGGCACATCTTAAGAGTGGAGGTGTTGAAGGGAATGTTGGCTGCCCATGCTTGTGCAGCAACTGTTGCATAAGCCCACGAGCCCTGGAATCCGTACACAGTCATTATCAGAATATATGTCCACTTAACGTATCTGTTGTAGAAGATTTCACACATTTCGGTTTGTTCAAACTTCCTGGCTATGGTGACCTCGAAATCAGGTTCCGGTTTTCCTTCCGATTTGTCCAAGGACTTGCTGGGGCTTAACCTATATGTCTCCAAAGCCTACGTACATGTGTGCCAATGAAGAAATCAGTAATACCAACAAACATAATAAGGACATCATAATGAGTTGCACATATACAATGAGAAACGCACATACCAACACCACCCAACACTATATTGACCACAGGTGTTTGTCAAAATCAGTACACAGATTTGGGCTTACATAGAAATAATAAGCTATGTAGAAGAAGGTTTAAAGACAGTAGAACCTCTACAATGAGGACATCATTTGGACCAGAGACAATAAACCTACACATGGAGGTGGTAAGGCCATTGATTCTGTAGACTTTAAGTGGGGTTGGGGGGGGGGAGGAGGGGGGGGGGGGGGGGGTAATAGGAAGACATCAGTAGCTAGGAGTTAGGGAGAATTCTTCATGTCCTATAGAAAAATTAATTGTTTTATAGCTATACACTGTCTGGCCTGCTAGACCCCACTTCTCACCATGAGTACAAGACAAGAATTTCTCTTTTGCCAACAATGAGAAGTTGAGGCAGATTATTTCAGACTTACGGACTTGCCATATGAAGCTTAGTGACATTGTACACACGTAATTTGATGGTATACCATTTGCAATAAATTGTAATAAAGTATTTATAAAAATGTAGGATGTACACCTATGTGCATGTTTGTGGTGTGTGGTGAAGCGGGGCCACACCCACCCAACCACCCAACCACCCCAGATAAATCCTTGTGTGTCCATCATGCCTCAATCATGCCCTTACCATGTACCCCAGAGTACAACATGCAGCAATCACGCATCTGATGCAATTGGATGATGCAATAGATCATTCACACCTTCTGTATGTGGTACTATACACTTTCAATACCACAATAAACAACACACAAACCATTGTTAGATTTTACACCACAGCCCTACAGTAGATCTCCATGGCAACACAGAGATCCTATAAAACATGTTGAAGACTTCTTTACATGTAGGAGTTATGCTGAGTTAGGCATTACAAGGCAATTTAACATTCTAGTTTCTACCCTTGAACATGAAACTTGCTTCACATTGTGAGTGTGTCTTAAGAGGAGTCCACTGTACTTACAGTAATGTACGATGTACACCTATAATCAGGGAACCTTTCGGCAGAGGGCGGAACCATTCTCACCTACCCGCCTGCCCCAGATAAATCCCTGTGTGTCCATCATGCCTCAATCATGCCCCAGAGTACAACATGCAGCAATCAAACATCCGATGCAATTGGATGACGCAATATTACATAATAACATTTATGTGTTCAGCATTATTAATGGCATACAGTAGAATCTCCGATAGTGGACACTCTGAAATAAGGACAATCTCTCTACAAAGGACACAGCTTGAGGTCCCAAGATATTTTCTCTCTATAGTTCCAATACACAATCTCCTTACAAAGGACAAAAAGATGGTCCCAAAGTGTCCTTTATTTGGAGATTCCACTGCATACCATAATACACAGTGTCTACATACATACATACACACTTATACGTATGTATATACACTTATGATACCACAACAAACGCTATATGAAACTATGCTGGATCATACAACATAGGCTGTACACAGGAACCACGTATGTGTTGACAAGTTGAAGACTTCTCTACATGTAGGAATTATACTGATAGGAATTATGAGGTAATTTAAGAGAACTTTTATTTATTCTGATTTCTACCCTTGAATTCTTTAGGACACATGAAAATCCGGACACCTGTATAAACTGGACAATAGGTTATGGTCTCAAATCTTCATGCATACATTATGAATGACATATTGGGGCAATCCTGGAAAATCAGGACAACTCTGTAATCAGGACACTTTTGGTGGTCCTCAAGGTGTCCACATTGCACAGGTTCCACTGTATACCTGTGTTTGGGGGGACCTTTTGACGGAAGGGCGGAGCCATACGCACCCGCCCGCCCACCTCAGATAAAACTCTGTGTTTCTATCATACCTCAATCATGCCCGAACCATGTGCCCCAGAGTACAACATGTGGCAATCACACATCTGATGCAATGATGCAATCGGATGATGCAATGTACATAGCATTTATGTGTACAGTATTATAGTATTGTACTATACACCCTATATGTATGCATACAACTACGATACCACAACAACCACTAAACGAAACCACCGGCTCTACACCAGATCTCAGCGGAAACACAGAGATCCTATGAAACATGCTGATGAATTCCCCACATGTACGTAGGGGTTATACTGGACCATATGTTGGAGTTGGGCGGCAACTTCAGCAAATCACTTTGATTTCAGGGAACAAACAAGTCCTTTGAAACCCTCTGAACTTAGACTGTCAACACTAAATAGTATAGAGAGTTTATGTTCTGCATGAGGTAAAGAGATGACTGCAAAATTGCATAATTTAGATAATCCACATATAATATTGTAAGACATCAATTACCCGAGGCATGTGAAAGTTAGATAATTGGCTACACACACGCGCACGCGCACGCACGCACACACACACACACACACACACACACACACACACACACACACACCACAGTGTGTCGGACACACCACACACACACACACACACACACACACACACACACACACACACACCTGAGCTCTGGATTGAGATTCCACGATCCATATTGCAGTACAACAACTGATCATGGAGATGAAGAACAGTGTTAAAGTGGCTGCGATTATCCCAGCGTTGTAGAATACGTAGGGAAGGCTAAGAAAGCCCGTGCCGATAATGAAGTTGATAAAGTAGAAGTAGCCCGTGAAGGGACTGTAACTATTGGACTGATGCTTCTTCAGCCATTGAGCACACCTATTCCACCAGCTGGCCATTTCACACGACTTAAGCACAAACTATAAAACAAAGCACACTCTGCCGCTCTGATACCACGGCATTTATGGCGCAGGTTGCAAGATAGTAAGGGTAGATTCTCCCGGCCAGGCCTAAATCACGTGTTTGTTCGAACTGAACTGATCACTCCCTGTGCTAGTCTCGCGGTACCACACAAGGTGCACCTCACACATGCAGTATGCATGTCTGGTTTCGCAAGACTACGTACACTCCATTTTGTTAGTACTCTATAGTACTAATTGCATGCATGATCCACATAAAAGGGAGATAATATAGGTAAAAACATATGCAAAAAGCTTCATCAAAAAGGATTCTCCAAAAATACTTAAAGCAAGGTAAGTTATGAAATCAGTGGCACAGCTAGACGAGCATATAGGGCTATGTATGAGGCTAGATAAAGCTATAGACAGAGTATAGTTGGAACAAGTGCACTGTGTAATTATATTCCTACCTTTGGCCGTAGCATTTACATACATGCGGGGTGTAGGAATTCGTGAAGTGCACTCAACTCACCAAACCATGCAGTATTCGGAGAGAAGTGGCAAACAATTGATTAAAAACAATTTGTGATATAGTGTGAATGTGGAATTGTAGTATGTATATAACCACTATCCATGTGTTGAGTTCTATGTACTAGTGATGGTATACATGCATTCCAGGTACGTATACCTTGTGATCATGGCATATCTAAAGGTCTAGGGTCGTTTCCATGGATTTCGGAAAATCGAGGATCTACTTTACAAGTAAACACTCCAGTTTTAGTCATACAAAATAACATACTATCAAATGATGTGAGCACAATAAATTAACATGCAATAATGAATTGATAATTAAGATAATAAATGAAACATTGTTAAAATTTAATGATAGAGATAAAAACATAACATACTATACATGGATGTAATGAGATATAAATAATAAATTGAGAATCTATACACTCTATAGGTGTCACCACAGATCACCAGTAAATCACATTTTAGACATTCACAAACAAGCTCCCCGCAGACAAACTGAACAAGATCAAGCAGATGACACATATTATGGACACGGAGATTGGATGACTGATAAAAGTAGAGTGAGGTGTCCAGTAGGCTGGGTTCTTCCACGTCAACCACCAGTTCTTCAAGAGAGATTTGGTTTTTATGTGCTTCTCTATTAGCGAGGTTCCTTTGTCACTTGTAGTAGTACTGTTAGGGGAATCCCCAAACTCTTTCAAGCAGTGATATTGTGAGCCAAGCTGAAACAGAGCCGGAAAGAGGTGACAAATTAGATAAGTAGTTAAACCGCTGTATTGGTTGACATACAAAAGATTTGAAACTGCAAACGCCAGTGAAAGGGGTAGAATGGCAGACACAAACTCCAGCAGAAGTAGTACCACCCTGGCATATCGTCTTGCATCATTAGTGCTATCCTTTCCTGACAGAATAAGGTAAACATTGTTCGCTGTAGCTGCAGTGCTTAAAGAATAAGCCGTCATCACATCCACTGTCGGGAAGAGGATAACATAGTAAGACAACATCTTCAGAGGAAGGCCGGCATCCATCTCTATCCAAGGGAGCTGTACAGAGGAAGACCACGTGCACACTATCACTAAAACTGAACGAATTGTGCAACACTGAATCCAAATGTTTAACATAAAAACAACTGAAGATAACTGCATTAAATTAAATTACTTAAATATTCATTCTAATTCAATAGTTATGCATGCATGTTACATGGTATATACATGTATTAAATACTTGAACACCTTAATTACAATGTGCATATTGTAATGTATACATACATGTACAGATCAATGATGTACTTATAATACTTCACACCTACTACAAATACTATGATAAGATACACAAACATAGGTGACAGCACCCAGTGTGTGTGTGCTGGGGGGGAGGATCGAAGCCATGCCCCCTCCCTCTTCAAGACTGAAGCATTGAAGTTCACAAATTATAAAGGTTTGATCAGTCTTTCAAATCATTTGCCAATACCTCTACATGGCCCTATCCCCTTTGGCTTAACTGAGGATGACACACCGCGAATGCATGAATTAAAATTTTACTTACCCAGTTCAAGGAGGCCATGTTGGACACACAGTATTGGAAATACATTGCTACTGCTACAGCAACAAAGCAATAAATGAGAAACGTAGAAGACAAGAGAAAAATGAAAAACTCCTTGAGATACTGCTTAGACTTCATTGGTCCTGACAGCGTCACAACACCCATATGAGTTACCTGAGCATATACAAATATAGGAATGCTAACCAGCCATGGTTTGAAGTTGAACTGATAGAATGCCTCTCCCAGGGTAGCATTGCTGGAGCTGCTGTTACAAGATATCACCGTGCTGTTTTCAAAGTGCGGGGGCAGACCATTATTCTCTATCAGTCTCACAACACAAAACACTACCATGCATCCAAGCATTACAATCCGCATCGCACCTACAGTCAGTTGAATGGCCACTTGATCTGTTAGCTCAATCAGTGACAGAGCAATGACTATAACTCCGAAAATACACACACACAGTCTGTACGCATTGGCACATTCAGGATCAGGGGGAATGAAATCGTTACTGAAGTCACCCAGACTGCACATCTTTAGAGTTGCTGTATTAAAGGGGATGTTGGCTGACCATGCCGATGCGGCAACTGTTGCATTGCCCCATAAAGATTGCAAAGAATATACTACCAGAGTCAAAAGAAACCCCCATTTGACATAGTTGTTGTAGAAAATGTAACACATTTCGATTGCATGGTTCGAACTTTCTCGATGTTAGTGTAAAATTAGGTGTTGGTATCCCGTCCGCCTCATTCAGAGACTTGCACAACCTCTTGTTCCTCAGAGTCTCCAGAGCCTGTAAACCAGTCACAAAAGAGAGGAGAATTAGGTAAATACTGAATTGATTCAATATACAGTGAAAACTAATTATAACAAATTCCAGGGGACACTAAATTCTTCATTATAAAAGAAAATTCACTACAACCCTTTCATACAACACACAACACTTTCATAGTAGAACATTCACTGCATGGGTCACATGAATTTATTCACTATATATATATATAGAAAATCACTGTCAGTGTTCTCTATAACGAGCTTCCACTATATCGTTGCTTGTGATTAGTGTGAATGTGAACTTAGCTGCAGTTTAGGTAAAGTGGGGTAATATTAGGATCGGGGGTTTACTTTTGCTATGGTTAAGCTGTCTACCCATACTTGCTACTGCTGAACTCCCAGTTCATAGAGACAACACTGACAAGAAAATACTGTGTGTAGATTCCAGCCAACACTGCTTTTGACCCACTGTCCCAGATTATCCTGCATGTGTCTATTATGGAGTACAGTAGTACTCCATATGTAGGATTGACAGTGAAAAACATGGCCACCATACATAGGGCTATACATACATGAGGCTAGACGGGTACAAGGCTAGACAGAGAATAGTTGGACTGAGTAAACACTACAAATTCCTACATCCAGTAAATATGTATATGCTAGGGGATGTAGGTATTCGCACAGCGTGCACTCGGTCCAACTAAACTCTGTCTAGCCCTATACCCGTCTAGCCCCATGTATGTATAGCCCTATGCTCGTCTAGCCATATGCCCGTCTTGCCCTTTGCCCACCTAGCCATGTACTAGTTTTGCAACTTACCCTTGTTCTAAGTGTTTTTTGAGGATTGTTTTCGGTAAAACCTTCTTGCATAGTTCTGTGTATATCACTGCTGCTGACTTTGTATGTGACAACCGTATGGGCTGAGAAAACATTAATTTTGTCTCAATTGCATGCAACATTGCCGGATACTGGGTACGAGGTTGCGTATGTATATAAAATATTCAAGTTATGTTGTAGGGTCGCGAGCATCAATGATTGCAACGATTTTATTAATATCAAACATGCATGTCTCGATCTCCGCACCTGAGCTCTTGCTTCGGATTCCACGATCCACATCGCAGTACAGCAGCTGATAACTGAGACAAAGAACAGAGTCAAAGTGGCAGATACTATTCCAGCGTTGTAGAAGATGTAGGGCAGGTTCAGAACCCCCGTGCCCCCGATGAGGAAGTTAACGAAATAGAAGTATCCTGTAAAAATGCTGTAGCGCTTATTTTTCTGACCACGAGAGCAAAACTTCCATAGTTTCATTTCTTGAGATATACAGGACCGTGAAAACATAGACACCCTAAACGCAGTTTAGAGTAATCCGGAGTAACCTGTCTGGAGGAAGGCGCTGCATGGTTCCACCATGGATAGTACCATGATATAAATAACCCTTCTCTATTTATACTACATCCATGGTTCCACAGATATTCACTCACCGATCACATGATAATCACGTGATCTATCCTTAGCCTACGCGTACGTCGCTCGCTTGTTAACAAATCTGGCATGTGATCATGATTGGTCTCATGCTCAGGCTAGGTCTATACGTTGGCACCATATAGATACTCTATCTACATACGTATACCCCAAGCACCTTATGTTGGCACAAGGATTCAAGATGGATAGACAATATAGCGATATAATATTGTTGCAACGAGTGTATTTATTATAATAATATTGCATGCAAATTGTAGCATAATTTAAACAATTACATAATTATTATGATTTCTTTGTCTTGCAATTGCATGCATGTAGCATTTCATATAGACATATCAAGGGCGTAGCCAGGATTTTTTTTCTACTGAGGTAAAACCTTAAACCCATAGAAGGTTTATATAGTAACATAAAATTTGTTTGTATAATCCATGATCACAACGCGCATCATTCAAGCAACATATGGCTGGTCAGGTGACGTGAACTCTATTTTTAGAACAAATATGGCGGAATCGAGCGGCGCTGATCGAAACCTCAAACCAATTGGGCTACTCTAGAGTTTTCTTTCAGCTAATACATCGGATCATCTCAAGGATATTTGTGTGTTCTTGAGTTCAGTATGTAAAAAGCTTTGTGCTCTGAGTCACATTTTGTCAGTTTTCACCCTCCTCCAAATATCCTCTAGAATTATTTTGTCATGGTTAGAATTTCAGCCGAGGCAATTGCCTCGGTTGCCTCATAACTGGCTACGCCCTTGCATATGCACATACATGTGTACCCGCAGACATATACGTACACTATTATGAAGTCCTTTTCGGTCATGTTCATCAATTTATATATTAATATAATTATGCTCCTCATTAGGTAACTGCACACTCAATTTTGTACATGCACACTGCAGCTATTATAATAGTATACTATGTAATTTCCTGTGGTATAGGTGCAGTATAGACATTGGCTATTGCCTACAGATCTAGATCTAGTGCTACAGTGGCATTATATAAATTTTCCTATAATTCTCATAATATGATACATATAAAATATAAAATATATAACATAAATATAATAACATTATGGCAAATAAAATCAAGCTACATAGAGTTTGCATGCCTGACATGCATAGTAGGTACAAAAAGTACAAAAATCTAAGGATAGATGGACCATTCAAACAGCGGGTACAAACAAGCTCCCCACAGACAGACCGAACAAGATCAAGCAGATGACACATATTATGGACACGGAGATTGGATGACTGATAAAAGTAGAGTGAGGTGTCCAGTAGGCTGGGTTCTTCCACGTCAACCACCAGTTCTTCAAGAAGTTAGTAGACCCATGTGCACCAAGCAGCGGAAGGTCTTCATTGCTACCATTGAGGCTACCAGACGAACCTCCAAATACTTTCATGCAGTGATACTGAGAGGCAAACTGCAGCATAGCTGGGAAGAGGTGGCAAATGGCAAACCCCAGCAGACCAGCATACTGCACAACATACAGCAAATTGGAGACCGCAAAGGCTAAAGCGAGAGGGAGAACGGCACAGATAAACTTCAATGCTAGTAGAGCATGCTTGGCGTATCGTCTCTTGTCATCACCGCTGTCCTTCCCCAACAAAAGAACGTAGATGTTGTTTACTATAGAAGTATTTCCCAAGGGGAACCCAGTTATCAT
Source organism: Halisarca cf. caerulea (assembly GCA_963170055.1). Lineage (NCBI taxonomy): Eukaryota > Metazoa > Porifera > Demospongiae > Chondrillida > Halisarcidae > Halisarca > Halisarca cf. caerulea. The sequence continues at coordinate 1,088,927 of CAUJGJ010000125.1, forward strand.
TTGTAGTGATGGAAAAAGGATAATGTAGTACGACAGCACCTTCAGAGCAACGCTATCCACTTGCGTCCATGGGAGCTGTAGACAAATAGTATACAATAGATTAATAAGACAAAAGCAAGCATTCATGATGGCTCAATTGCTATACGACCGGTGGACTAGCATATACGCATGATGAAACATCAATGCACAATGAAACATCAATGCACAATGAAGGATCTTTCTGGCCCCTTAACTCAATTATCACAGTCACCCATGGAATCCCTAGCTTGTCAAATAGCTGCCCGCACCATCCCCACCCCCACCCCACTGCACTCCAAGCCCAACAACCTATGCTTCTTTCCTCCTCTTGTTCCAGAAAAACACATTAAAGCACAGAACAAAAGATACACACAAGGAGATATACATTAGATTCATAAATCACGAAAAGCCTGCACATTACGCATACAATGAAGTGCACGGGTGAAAGACTGTGGTCACTGTCAATGGGGAAGTTTACAGAGAAGTTTAACATAAAATTATAGCGAGATGTTATAATGAAGAAATCCGTGTCAAGCTGCTGATGATGCATGCAGGGCTGTGTGTATAGGAGAGATTGAGTGTGTGGGGGAGGGGGGACTCACTGCACTCTGACTGATGTTCCCCAGTTGCCTCTTTAGTTAGTTACCGATACCCTCCCCTCGAAGAAATTTAAGACTACAGCACTGTACACACATATTATCTCCAGTGCAGCATGTTACAGAGTACTCACCCAATTCAGGGAAGCAGTGTCCGACATGCAGTACTGAAAATACAGTACCAGAACTAGAGCAAAGGTAAAGTAAATGAGAAAAGTTGATGAGTATAAAAGGATGAAAAATTCCTTGAGGTATTGCTTCAATCGCATCGGTCCCGACAAAGTCACAGCACCCATGTGTGTCATTTGAGAGTACACAAATATGGGGATCCCAATCAGCCATGGCTTAAAGTTGAACTGATAGAATGCCTCCCCCAGGGTAGCATGGCTGGAGCTGGCGTTACAACTTGTCACTGTACTGTTTTCAAAGTGTGGGGGCAGGCCGTTGCTCTCTATCAGTCTCACAACACAAAAGATCATCATACAACCTAAAGCAGCAAAATGCATTATGCCAATTGTAATTTGAATGATTTTTTGATCCACCAATTCAATCAACGACAGGATGATGACTATTACCCCATATATTGCAACACACAGTCTGTACGCATTAGCACATTCAGGATCAGGGGGAATGAAGAATGTGTTAAAGTCATCCAGACTGCACCTCTTCAGAGTGGAGGTATTGAAGGGAATGTTGGCTGCCCATGCTGAACCAGATATTGTGGCAGATGCCCACTGAGTTTGAAAACCATACACAGTCATAATCAGAATATACACCCACTTAACGTATCTGTTGTAGAAGATATCACACATTTCGGTTTGTTCAAACTTCCGTGATAGTTGCAATTGAAAATCAGGTTCTGGTTTCAAGCTGTCTTCGTTCAAGGACTTACTCACAGGTACTTTAACCCTCTCAAGTGCCTTCGGGTAGTGGTAGAGAAAATAAAAGTTAAAATGGGAGTCTAGTCAGCCAGACAAAGTGCTCATACACGTTTGCACACTAACAATAATAGCAATACGTCCACCTGGCACTAGCAGTCTTTGAACTGCAGCTAGATTTGAGGAAATTTCAGCTCCACTGCACAGGTACTGTAAGTACACCGGAGCTAGTGACAAACAATGACCTACATTTCTTGACTATTAGTCGATGGTTACATGATAATTTACAAATTCTCAGAAGTGATTCAAGCTCAGAACTAATTAATGCCAGAGTATGTCTACAAGGTAGTCGCGCATGCCAACCCTTCTCGGCATGGGGTCTGGCATGTGAGACTAGTCTACGAGGTTGCTTCTATTACACACGGAAATAAATTGCATGCGCACATAACCAACCAAGTACATGATACTCAAATAAATCTGCTGCTGCAATACTGCTTGATTTTTGACAAATGCATTTACATATTTTTCTTGTAGATATTCATAAGATGGCTGGATCACCAATAGAAGTATATACGTACACGTAACGATCAGCCCTGGTGACTTATAGGAGCACATACATCAAAGCTTGACTTATTTAGCTAGAAGCACATATGCGGGAGCTTGGCTTATTCGGCATGCATGGGATATGCATATCACAGTAAATACACCGGGCACAACCAGCCACATGCATGCACCTGGGCTCTTGATTGAGATTCCATGATCCACATCACAGTACAACAGTTGATCATTGAGATGAACAGCAACGTCAGGGTAGCTGCTATTATCCCAGAATTGTAGAAAACATATGGAAGGTTAAGAATCCCTGTTCCAACTATGAAGTTGATGAAGTAAAAGTAGCCGGTAAAAAGATTGTAGCTTTTAACTTTCGGCACCTTTGACACCCTGGAGCTGTCCTGTGTGTTCCTAGCACACAGCACCATTTCCGAGCTGTAGTTGCTAATACCGTCTAAGGAGTACCTCGTCTGCAACCGAGGAGCTGCGGCCGCCCTCCTCACCAGCCATTTTATCCAGTTATGACATTGCGCAATCGCGAAGGTCACGTGAGTGGAGTTATATTGGTTTGTGTTACCTATGGGTTTGATGAGTCGAGTGATGAGTACTATAGTTGTTTGATGTTCCCAAAAGATCGTTAACGTTGCTCCAGTTTTCTAGTCGATTTCTTCACGTATTTGCAAATTGACGTGATATCACATTTCAATTGATTCGAATTGTTTATGTAACACTCAGTGGGGTCCTGTTTGCATGGCTAATAAGCGTACTCCAGATTCGGCTTCAAATCAAGACCGGCCCGCAAAGCAGCCACAATCTTCCGAAATCTTTCTTACAGAGGATAAAAGAGAATACCACAGACAGCACGAAATCCTCTACAGGCGTGTTGGTGGTTTGTGCTCTCACTGTCAAGCTCCGACTTCTGGTGGCAACGAGAATATTGGACGTCCGGTTGTTCTGAAAAAGAGGCTCCCTGACGGCAAACGCACCGCTGAGTACTTAGATCTGATTTGGCTCTGCAAGGTTTGTCACGAGGAGGCTAAGAAGATGAATCTTAGCGAGAAAGATCTGTTGGAGTGGAAGAAGGAAGGAGAGGAGAAAGCGTACAAGCACATGCATCCGAACGAGTCGCAGGTTGGTTTTCATTTGTTTTAATTGAAAGTAAAAATTAAATTGTAACAAGTTGTGTATTAATGTAAAAGGGGTAATTCGGACAGCTAGGATAATTTGGAACAGTGCCTTTAACTTTTGCTAGGCCATCGACACTGCTTTGTGACTGACTGTGTTCCAGTTTACCCTTATTAGCCTACTACTGGTATAATAGTTTATAGTCTCTAATAGGCAAACCACAGTATCACCTCCTTTATTTGAGGACTGGTGACGTAGTCCCCCGAATAAAGAAGGTGATATTGCGGTCTGGCTATGCGAGACTAACCGGTATACATGGTGGATTTGACTGTGTTTTATCGTTCAATTGGACAGATAACACATGTCACAATTTTTCATCAAACAATTATTCAGTCGCACAATATTTCGCCCACTTGGGCTTCTTCAGGTACACACAGAAGTCCAAATAAGCGAAACGTTGCACAATTGAATAATCGTTTGATGAAGAATTGTGACATGCGTAATCTGTCCAAAGATGAAACACATCCTAATCGATCAGGCATGTCAAAGAATTTCTACAATCATACCACATGGTGGATTCCTCAGCATATGCAGTGCCGGATTGTTAATTGAGAATGGCATTGTATATACAGTATATTGTGGTGATTATATCAAATGGATGGTGTATATCATAATGGTATGAATATGTTGGTTACCGTATAGGTGCTAATTCTGCAGGGTGTATGTTTCGCGAATGGAGAGCTTGCATGGCTGTAATTCACGATTTTAGTTTCCCCAATGGACTAGTCCCCACTACATATATATCTTAGACAAACATTCTATGAATCTAACCAAATATTCGCAGTACGTTGCTGGAATTTTCGTGAATGCACGGGGGGTGCTGGTGGCTTAGTGGGCTACTGATGTGACTACAGAGCATGTGTTATGGGATGGATTGAGGTCCAATCCTACATATGGTGTCTTTGGCCTTTTTTCTCTGCACCCCCCTGCCACCACCAAGAAAGAAGAGTGAAGATGGCCCACTACAGCCACCAAAACAGATGATGAACATTGCATGATTTAACATTTGACAGTAACAATTAATTAGTATGTATGTTTGTTTGTGTGTTGATTGTGTATTTGTAACCAATTACTGGGCCCCCTGAAAAGTAGCCTTTGAGCTAAGTGGGTGTCCCAGTCTAAATAAGATCAATCAAATCAAATCAAATCAAATCAATCAAATGCAGCCTCATTCACGAAATTCGCAAAAATAAAGTCCCGCGAAAATCACCGCCTATATGGCACAAATGAATAATGTATAATATGGTTTATATATGGTGGTTGTACCAAATGGATGTGTCAGGTCAATAAAAATAAAACCATTCTCACCATTGTGTGTTCATTGATTATCATAACATAATATATGAGTGTGTTGAATAATGTGTGTGTACCAGGGATTCTTGACATAATAGTAGAAACCTAGACTAACTGCAGACTTACACATATCACATATAATGAGTACACTACGTTGTTATTGTGAATCTCTGCTATATTATTATCATAATTTATTACTAGATGTACGCAAAGTGCAGTACTCGCAAGACAGTGCGTGCATGGTCGACATCGACATCACATACACATGACTGTCACGTGGCAGAACATGTCGACTGAGATGGCTGACCAATTCGCAGCCCCAAACAAAATAGTCAGAACTCTGCCAAATTAAAGCAAAGACAATTTCCACAAACAATTAATTTAAAAAAGTCGTCCCGAGATATGGCCAAGTTCTGTGCTTTAATGCATCGGTTGCTTTTCTACAATAGAGCTATACCGTATTCTCTCTAAAAACTCATTAGGGTCTGTGCACGGAAAAATTCGTCAGTCAATTAGAATAGAGTAGAAAAGGCAGTAGAATTCAGACCTGACGAAAATATAGAATATTTTGACAAATTTTTAGAATTGTGACGAATATTTAAAGAGGTATTGGCTCGATCCTGCTTGCCGAAAAAATGGCTGCGTTTCAGCTTATACTGTTTCAACCGCTGTTCGCGGATATCACGTCTACAAGGATGTTTGGTTTCCAGAACTTGCTGAAACCTTCCATTGTCAACAGGACACCAACAATAAACATGATAGGTACGCTGTCTCCGTGTTTGTGAGCGCTGCTGCCCTTGAAACTGTTGGCCATCTTCCACGGGAAATTTTGAAGGTGTGCTTTTATTTTTTACAACACAACGGCTCTATTCACGGGGAAGTATCTGGCGCAAAAGGAGTCTCTGCACCACTTGAGCCATATTGCCTGAATCATCCATTGCTGAACTATGCACACGAGGTATAACAAAGGAGTTAACAAAAGAATTGTCTCAAAAGGAATCAAAAGAATAGATTTCCAAGCCACGGGGCAGAGGTGACCAAATAATATTAGTGCACCTTCCGGAGATGACGAAAATTAGAGTCACGTGACGAAAATTGGAAAGAAGGAAGTTTGTCAGGGTTAGAATGGTACACGGAAAATTTGCCTGACGAATAATAGGGGTATCGAATTTTTAGAGAGAATACGGTATTCGGCACTAGGAAGCAGAAAGTGAGTTTTTATTTCTCTAAATAGCTAAGTTTTAGTTGAACCTTCAAAGGAATCTCTTGCCTAGTCTCAAAGAGCAAAAATGCCCCTCTTTGCCAGTGTTAGCTACTGCAAATTTTGACAAGCACCTTCTGCATGAGTAATTCACGTCCAAAGTGACTTGAAATGGGACTAAATCCAACAAATGTTATCCAAAAATTAATCAAATTTGTGGGTAGCTCAAACCCACTCTGCTAATGCAACGGAAATTGAAAACTCGCTATGCTCGTAATTATTTAAATTTTAACTAAAGTGCAACATGCCAAAAGGCACTAGTGCTTCTTCAATCCAACATAGAGTGCATAAAATCACAAGATTGTGATTGCATATATATATTCAGGGCTGCATTTAGGGGTGCAGGGGGGGGGGGGGGGGGGGGGGGGGGGGGGGGGGGGGGTGGCATTCGCCCCCCCTTGCAGATCTGCTGCCTCCCTAAACTTGTATCCCAGCATATACACTAGGGCCTCCTGAAAGGTAGGATTATTGGAAAATGGATTAAAAACAAGCTTTTTGGCAATTATTTTGAAAAATTTTCTCAAGACCACTGTCACCAATCCCATAACCCACTTGAATTGTACATACATAGCATTATTACCTACTGTATAATACCCCCCCCCCCCCCCCCCCCACATAGCATTGCTACCCATAATACCCCCCCCCCCCCCCCCCAGTCTCTGTACACCTATATGCTCCCATATTGCGTCGCCCCCCCTAAGATTTTAGGAAGCTCAATTTGCCCCCCCTAGCCCCGAATCCTGTATGCAGCCCTGATATTGCTATAGTTTACATGGTGTGCTCCCTAGTTTGTACAATATTGAACCTATATCCAATTAACACTTGATAATGTATTTTGCTGGTTTATACGCTGTAGATGTTGGAAGCAGAGATCATTGCTTTTGCCAGTACTCCAGCAATACTGGAAATCAGGAAAGCAAAGGCTACACTCGTGCCCCTTTTTGACGGAGATTGTACTCCTTCCAATGTAGCAGAACTAGTGACATCAGCTCTTGACAGTTTGAAATGGATCACATTTCATGACGACATGTACAGCTTCCAAGTTGCATATGAGATGCTACTTCTCCTGGAGTGTACACTGCAGCGAGTGAAGATGTTATTCGGGATGTTCTTGAGAAGTGCATACAAGCAGTGAAATGCTTTGTACACGAATCATCCACCATGCAAGCAATTGCAAACATAGTGAAACGTATGTTTGAGGCCGCTAAGAAAGAGAAGCTAAATGACTCCTTGCTTAAAAATTTTTTAAAGTTGATCGGTGAACGAAAGCATTTTACACTGCAGAAGGAGGAACATGCAGAGCTAGTCATACAATTGGACAGTCTTGCAAATGAAATTGAAAAAGAACGTGCTAGACTAAGTGCATGCCATTGGGAGATTACACCAGAAAGCACTGGGCAATACTCTTTTGCTGCTCAAAAGAATTCTTTTCCGATTCAACAAGAAAGTGCTAAGCCCAAATCCATCAATTCAAGTCCACTTCAAATTAGACAAGAAAGCACTAAGCCAGATTACACCAGTGAATGTCGTTCCCAACAAGATAGTCTGGAAAGTACTGGCCCAGTGGCCAACTCGCAATTGTTCACTGCTCATCAGAGCACCAACGGAGATGTAGAGGTTGATGAGTACCAAATGAACATGGAAGATCTGAAAACTTGCATGTCAGCATTTCTGTGTATATATGATGATGATTATGATGAATGGCAAACAGAGCATTCTGAGAATTATGATAACGATAGTGCTTAATTTTTGTATAAATTAATTTATTATTGTTTTTTAATTCAATGTATTTTTGTAACTTGAATATAACTAATTGAAGGTGTGCATGCATGCATGCAAGTTTGCGAACCTTGTTTTGCATACGTACGTATATATCAGCTGTATATATGTGTATGTGCGCGTGCGTGTGTGTGTGTGTGTGTGTGTGTACATGTGTGTGTACATGTGTACATGTTGTGTGTGTGTATACATGCTAGTGCAGGTTTGTACAATAAATTATATGTAACCTACACAAACACACATGTACACATGCACAGTCAGATCAACCACATTTCCAACATATGGCATATATTAGTTACACTTCGTGTGTGTACATACATGCGCACATGCAACTAGTACTAGTATAGCTTGACTTGGTTTGGGAGAGAACTGTAACCATTCACAATATATATTCTCAACATACACTACCAGTACAAGACAACAGACATGATAGGGCATAGAGTATGTGGTTGATAGTTGCAGACATGTATGTGAAAATATTGCATAATGTTAAATGCAGTAGTTAGAAATCACAAAATGTATAATGTGCTTTCGAATTCCATGCACCACAAACTTAATACAAGATACTGACTTAAATAGGCTGCATGTTCGTATACAATATTATAATGTTGCTATAGTTGTATGTACTTTACTACAATAACTATTACTATGTATTGTTATTATGATACTAATATGCTTGCATTTGCAGGATATATACTCATTATAACAATGCTACAATAATGTAAAATAAACACTGAATCACAACGTCGATAATATAACTTCATAATTATCCAAAACCTGGAATAAAATCCTACCAAGTTAATGACATTGGAACTGGACTCTGCATGTACAGCATTACCAATGAGGAAGAAGACAGGCTGAGGGAGTCAAGAGAAAATCATGCTAATTGTCAATACCACAAAAGGGACACAACATGCATGGAAATACATGTATTGTATCCACTTACGTACATACGTATGCATACGAATATTCACATAATATGTATACATACGAATATTCACATACGTATGTATGCGTACATACACCATATATAAGACAGAACCACAATCAAAAATACTAGCCTACAGAAGTGAACCGTGAACATACAGTACATTGAAATAAGGTACTGTATACTGGAAACAATGGTGGGAATTTATTTCGGCAGATTGGTGGTTTGATCAAAGACTGCCAATAATAAGTATAACATACGTACATACGTAGGATAAAATTTCAGCATTCAACATCACCACTTTTTTCTTCTGTTGCACTTGCAAAGCTAGAATTATCATGGCATAGTGTCAACTATTTCAAGACAGAAGCATGCAACTCTAGCAATCTATGTATGTACTTTGCTCTAAAACAAGAAATCGAAGGGGTGAACTTGTCTCAAACTAAGGAATAGGGAACAAGGTATGTATGTAGGACACAAGGTGCCAGCATTCTACGATGTTGGCACCTGCAACATACAGATTGCTTTCTTACAGATAAGTATACAGGGGCGTAGGAATGCTCACATAAGTGAGGGGGCCGGAAGGTTCTAGATGTAGCATTTTATACTGTAACAGCAATATGTTAGACACATGCATGATTTTAGGTTCTACTCCCCAAAGGTTAGGGGGCCAAGGCCCCCTGCCCCCCTGGTCCGTGTGGGCGAGTAGGGTCTGGTCCACGAGACTACCTATGGTATATCATATAAATGTGGATGCAGCGCTATGCATAGTGTAAGTACATACAGTAAATGATACATGATAACATACATATTATGCATACACACATTATGTACAGTACGTACGTATGTACAAACTTACAGTAATAATGTGAAAACAGATTTACTGTCATCGGATGCTTTTGCGTTAGCCATCAGCATTACAGCGCAGTACACAGATATCCATCCAGCAAACTTGTACTAGAGACGGCAGAACAATACGAGGATGATTTCCCAATGGAATGTGCATTAATACAGTAGTGAGAAAACATTCACGGTAGTCTTGAGATTGGACCCACTTCACCTGCATGACATCAATATGTCACATGTGTCTGGTGATGGACCTTGGGTGATAGGTAGTCTATCATAGCCAATCCCCCTTTGGTTCCTTGAACCTTGAATATGTCACTTGAAACACTGTTTCGAGTATTTACGCATGACTAGATATGTAAGGCACACTGCAACGTAAAGCTGGGTAACTTGAAACAGGACCTTTAGGTTATATTATGCTAAGCTATTCTATACTACGTAGTTTAGAGTCTGAGTGTATATGGCCCAACTCCCAATTTATGGAGACAACACTGACAAAAAACAATGTGGGCAGGTATAGGGTGGCAAAATATATAGCAAAACCTGTCTCGAAGACCACAACTATATAAGGACCACCGATCTACAGAGAACACCGACATAACATGGTCCTCTCAGTGGTCGTTATAGACAGGTTTACTACACTTTAATGTCCCTTAGATTCTTACCCTCATGAGCAGTGATACGAGACTAAACACTAATCCTAGAGCGTTAAAATGGTCTCCAGACGGAAGGTCCGTCACAAGTTTCTCAGGACACACAGTAACTCGGTCGGCTCTCTTTGGATCCATCTTGAAGGGGTAATCCCTAATGTATGATAGTGGGCGGAAACAGATTTTAAAATGGCGTCGAAAAAAGGTAGAGACTAGTAGAGAAGCATGAATGAGATTGCATAGGGCACTCATGAGTTTTGTTCTTGTTGTTTTCAATCTTAGATATGAAGGTGACTCAAGAGGAATTAGCGGAGGCGAAAGTCCCTCTGCACCTGAGAGATTATTGTGCTCATCTTTTTATTCCCCTGATGAAATGTAGAAGAGATAACTACTACCTACCGTGGAAATGTAAACACGAGAGGCACGAATGGGACGAATGTGAATATCAGGAGTAAGTATGGAGCCTTCTTATTTGGCATCAATGTGATGCAGTTCAACCATATTACATGCGTAGTATCTCTGCAGAGACCATGTTGTTTTGTTTCAGTGTGGCTGACGACGCCATATTTATTAAATTATAGTATAATAAAGTAGATGAAATGGAGTGACATGTTGTCATTTGACTAAACTTTAGCCGGTATAGTTTTTGCGAAGTAGCATAATAGGTACGTACGTATGTATGTATGTATGTATGTACAGTAGGGTAAAGCTGGGTAACTTGGAACAGGGCCTCTATCTTTTGCTATGATTAAGCTGCCCAGGCATACCTGCTACTGCTGAACGTCCAATTCATGGAGACATTACTGACGAAAAATTGTACCTGCAGCTTACTATTGACACAGCATTTACTCGGCTATTCCAAGTTACCCTGCCATACCCTATGTATGTATGTATGTATGTATGTATGTATGTATGTATGTATAATTGTGACTGTTTTCAGAGTTGAGCTGTGGAGCACAAAAGTTTTACCATGAAGTTTTTGGGTTGGTTCGAGTGCTACGAAACTAGGATGTCAATCCTGGAATGTGAATTTTTCACTATCTTGTAGAAGGCCCAATAGTGAACATTCTACCCCGCCCATATCTGTAGCTGTGCAGTACATAGTTCTCAGCCCACTTGGTACACTTGGATCATGAGTCACCGTCTCACTGGTAGGAGTGATGTTATTGGCTCTGTCCTTCCATACGTATGTATGTGTCTCTCAGATTATTTCCAAACTGGGCATAAGACAACAGGTAGACAGCACCATAGGGTGCAGCCATAGCTAGACCTACGTACATATTTTAGGCTTGATCTTTTGCATCCTTCTACTGTGAGGTACATGTGTGTACGCATCCCCCTGCTGTTAAGTGTGAGAATTTGTGTTGTATTGTGAGGGTGCGGAAGGGGGCGGGGCAATTCGAAAGCCCTTAAGAATAGTGTGAGTGCAAACATGCATGAGCAGTATTTCAAGCAAAACTTTAGGTATGAGTTGCATATTGAAAGTTGTGGTAGGTGAGTAGGAAAGGCTGTGAATGGTTGGATGGTATTTCTACAGGACTGAGTGCAGTATAGTGTGTTTGGTTACTGTGTTGTTTACCCATCTACCAATGCAGCTTCATCGAAAGGGTAAGAGAAAAGCGGAGAAGACAGCTCCCATAGAAACTGACGTTCATGAGTACATACACACAGACTACACATGTGTTGTTTATGTTGTCGTCTCACTCGCACTTTTTGTATACGTACTTGGAATGAGTTCCAGTTGGAATTGGGAAAGAACTTCCTTGCTGTATACAAACCACTGTGTTGACCTTGCGTGTATTGCGGCAACATAATTGTAGTGTTCTAATGATGTGATCTAATAGTGTGAATGTGCAGTATACTAATTTGTATGCATATAGCATGATATTGTTACTGTATTATTGTACACCTACACATCCGGTATGTGCTTGTATACGAGGACAACCTAACTAGAGTACGCACAGCATTTTGTCATGTGCCTTTGGTAGGAACGTTTGTGAATGGCTTGTAACGAATCAAAATGAGCAAGAAAGATCAACGAGATGACTTCAATCCTCGGGTAATATATATGTTATACACAAGAGCAGGAGGCCTTTGCTCCATTTGTAAACGCCCAACGTTCGGTCCCGCAAAAACCTCTGATCCTACGTCAAGAAAGCCTTTCACTATAGGAGAAGCGGCCCATATCTGCGCGGCTGCAGAAGGTGGCCCTCGCTACGACCGCGACATGACCGCCAACGAGCGCACAGGAAGCCAAAACGGAATGTGGTTGTGCGTTGCTTGTCACAGGCAGATTGATCGAGATCCGGAGTCCTATTCTAAAGAATGTTTACGTGAAAAGAAGCAGAAAGCCGAAAAGAGCGCTGAGGACAGGGTTGGAATGAACCCCGAGGTAGGAGTGAGAGATGCTAAATGATCCTCATGCGTGTTTATTGTAATAGATACTACAACTATCTATGATTGTACTATGATATCTGCTTTTCCCCTCGAAAAATACTCTATACTAGTACATTAGCAGGCATATATTGCAGCTACATAATATATAGTCCTTGTCGCGGGGGGTCCCCACACACACTTTTGAGATAAGGATAATAGGAGATATAACTTTCGTAACCAGTGCATACCCGTTCATAATAGAGACCCCCACTTTTTTGGAGCTGCCGTCACTCCTGCTTGCATACATGTACACCAAATACTAATTGAACATGCAGGACCATGCATGTGGACTAGGTATATATTATTGATGTATGAAAAGATTTATACATCCATGTATTGCATTTGTATGGGTGCAACACACATACATGCACCACCACCATCACTGGGGAGAGTATTGACCTTGCCTGCTCTGGGGGTAGGTCCCAACTTGATGCTAACTGAGACCCCATTTACGTGTATCCGGATACCTTTATAAACACATCCTTCTGAAAGTGTTTACAACTTATTTACACAAATACGATCGAAACGATCAATGTATGCATAATTTTATAGAGTATCCACTTAGGCGTTTTCGTATAAGTAGTCCGTGTAAACGTCTTCAAACGTATGCGTTCACAAGGGTATCCGGATATGTGTAAATGGGGCCTCAGATTTAATTATAATCTACTATTGACACTATTATAGGATTGCTACTTCCTTTTTCTGTTTAGTGCTGTTACTTATGCGACTATTTTGTGGATATTCGTAGTAACTGTATTCTATTCATGGAAAAAACGTACATGCAGGCACACAGGCACACACACACACACACACACACACACACACACACACACACACACAGGCACACACACACACACACACACACACACACACACACACACACACACACACACACACACACACACAGGCATGTATAATATAGCAAGAGTAATGTGCTTGCGTTTTACAGCTATTGTGCACCACATGGTCAAAACCAAAATGTATATAAAGTAAGATATAATTTACCAGTTGACAAAATTTAATATTATCTTGATGTACTAATTAATATAGGAAGGTTCTACATAGTGTAAACATCAATAATTGTACATTATGTTTTTGTGGTTTCTGCATTTACAGGAATTGAAGATGGGGAATTCTGAAGTACAAAAAGTTCTTGATGGACAGGCTATTTATAGAATTCGACTAGCAGAAAACAGGATTTCTGCAAAAATGGAGAGTACATTAGTAAAGCAGGTGATAGACGAAGTAGCCTTTCTCGAATTTGATTCCTATCACATTCGTGTTTGGTTAGAGCTAACAGCTTTTTATGCTAAATTGGCCTCGGTAACGCCTGGCTACAGTAGTGCAAAGGATCTGTTCTTCATCTGGAATAATGTCCTTCGTAGCTTAGACAACATTGTATCGAAAGAATCAAATCCTGCAAATATAGAAAGACTCCTAGAGAATGTACTCGCCACCATGGATGGAATCAGAGAACACAGCAAACAATGTTCTACTGAGGACCAGAAATTTTTATTAAAATCATTGGGCCCTTTCTATAAGAAACTCACTAAACTAGTCCCACAGAAAAAGGATGTCATTTCATGTAAAATTCCTCTTTTAAAAGGACTAGTGAGAAGCCCCTCCCCTTCCCAGCCAATGGACACAGATTCCTCCCCCTGGATTATCAAACCAGAGTCAACTGGCAGTTTTTCACAACTGCCTTCCCAACCTAGACAAGGTGCAAGTGAGGCAGATAAAGAAGTAGACCAGTTCTTTGATTTCCTGGCCAAGCTATGTGCTACAAGTGATCAGATGGAAGTAGGGGAGCGGAAGAAGTGGGAAACAAAGGGTTATACCTTTCAAGTGCAATGATCGAAAATTGCTTTCTTAAGTTTATTATGTCTGGTTTATTTTCTTTGTAGGGCTGAATATAGTTTTGTAGCCCCCCTTTTCCAAGGCTAAGTAACCCCATATTACATACAGTGGGTATAACTTAATTTTTGTATTATTTCTCCAATAATTATTATATTTTTTTATATGCATGTACATTTGGGAGCCCCGGCCATTTCTGCATGTGTTGTATAGTAAATAAACAAGATGTATTAGCATTATACAGTAGTACCTCTTTTGAGAGGGACAGGCAAATGGTGCATGGTCTCTGATGAGGGAGAATTTATAGCGTGCATTTGTTCCTAGTAAAGCTGGTACTACAAAAGAGGTGGTCTTTCATGAGGATGGTCTCTCAAGAGAGGTACTACTGTATATCCTCCATAATCTGACACACCGTGCATGAGGCTCAAAAATATGACTCAGATTATACATACAAATCAATCAATTTAAGGCTGCATGCATTCATACATATGCATGTGCCGTGCATGTACACAGGATATATGTCATTGAGTGATTCGTAGAGTAGTCTATTATACTGAATGAGATGACTACCAGACATTTGGTCAAAATGACAAGATCGAATGTGTAATAATATTAATGTTGAATGCTTCGAACAGACTATACAGAAGTTCCATTGCATGTATAAAGACATGCAAATGCCTAGTATGTACATAATATACTATGAAAACATGAACTAGATTTCTATGTCATGCAATTAAATCACTAAATTATCCACATATGGTGCAGTACAAATGACCAAATACTTCCTCCTAAAAGTTTCAATAAATTAAACCAAATTGAAACCTCTTCACATAGGACAAAATCAGCTAAATTTACACACTCAGTCTGCCCTAAAGCATCCTTTATTTGGAGGTTCCAAATGCATGTTTTGTTTGAATATTGCATTCGAACAGAATCAACATCTATAAAATACACACCCACATGCATATTATGTACAAGAAGTAGAGGATGAAAATAATTGTCAATATGTAAGGTAGAATATACATGCATCTGAATTTGCAGTACGATTGGTACATGACCATAAGGTACTATGATCACAATGCAACAAACTCTACACCCTGATTTACGTGAATTAACAGGTCGACAACAACTTACGAATGTAAATTTGACAATGTTTCAAAATCAAATATACTGTACGATAAACAAATACAGTTCAAGAAAGCAATAATCGGAAACTGCACACAATAATCAAGTCGACTGCCATCATTAATTACTGCTCAGACGTTGTCTCGCTGGCCATTTCATTCTCCTGCTGATCTGCCTCGCCATTTGATGGCTTTAGCCGCTTTGCATCGCTCTCCTCTAACAATTCACTGCCAGTCTCACCTTTACTAGTCTACATGATGAGTAAAAAACACAGATATCACAATAAGTTTCTACAAGTTCAAAAAGTACACATAAACCATATCATAATGAATTGCATCGGTCCGCAAAAAGTGACACCCCAAATTAAGCTTTGTTTCTGCTTAATGCAGGTGATGACTGACACTCTTAGGCACCTCAAGTAGCTGGACTACTGGTACGTGCAGCATTTAGGACAATCATCATGGAATACATCCAGCTACATGTATGTGCCACTACCACATACATACAGTGCATGTAACAGCAACCACATACAGTGCATGAGGCAGCAGACTCAACATATCATGCTGTATTATGGAGTACGGTAGTACTCCATATGTAGGATAGACATGGAAAAACATGGCCGCCATACATTAGCGAAAATTTGTTTTTGCCTAAAACTAACGGTATGGTGACTCAATAGTTTTCAAAAGTAGATTTTGGTGCATTTTGACACACCAACCAGAAGGAAAAGTAGTTTAAAAGTTTCGTAAAGCTATCTCTTTAAAGAAATGTGAAGTGCACTTGCTGCAGTATGGGTCCGTAACACCATAGCATTTTAAGATTATTATTCTTCTCGTCGTTTTTTCGAACTGAGCTACAGGTCTCCATGAAGGGTCCAGAGGTCTCATCTTTTGCCAGTGAGCTCCGATTGTTAGCACAAAGTGCCTTTTGTAGGTTTTGAAGCCACACCTACACTTCTAAAGCAAGAAAAATTTAACTGGCAAATCCCATACATTCGCCGGATCAGCCATTTTCGGATTACCGAAATGGCTACACGAGACTAGGCATACATGTACATACACAAGGCAAAGCGTTCTGTCATTCGACGATCGTCGCGACTTCAGCGCTCTTTTGTTTGAGCCTTTGTTTCTACGTGGGTACATTGATTTTAGTCAGGTAGTTGCATACTTTTAGCTTCTTATCTTACAAGACTTGATTATGTTCCTTCTCAACTGCAGGGGAAACCTTTAACAGACTCTATTCGAACAACTGTTTTTTAAAGGAAAAATTGCATAAACAAGGGTGTACAAAAACCATTTAAAAATGGTAAAAGGATGTAGGATTGACACAGGACTGTGCAAAAAGGCCTTATCAATAAGGGATACTCCAAAAACACTTGGAACAAGGGTGAGTTGCAAAACAGGTACAGGGCTAGATGGGCAAAGGGCAAGACAGGTATAGAGCTAGACGAGCATAGGGCTACACATACATGAGGCTAGATGGGTATAGTGCTAGACAGAGTTTAATTGGACTGAGTGTACACTGTGCAAATTCCTACATCCCGCAGCATATACGTATAATGTGCTGCACATTATACGTATATGGCCATTCTCAGCACATGGATTCCACAGGGGCATATAGTACATACCCGTTTGCTACCAGTGACAGAACTCTTGGGCTGCACCTTCCGAAAAGATATCTGAAAGAAAGAGAAAAGTGTATGCAATTGAATTCCAAATAATAGTTCCACAGTGAGGACATGGAGTACCTTGGTGGGCTCCACAGTAGCATCCAGTTTGGGAGAGTCAAAACCGGAAGTGGTTTCGCCCTCATCACCACCCCTCTGCATCAGAAAAGGGTACATATTATATTTATTAAAGTTGTTGGGCGTATACTATGAATATCAAGGTACACATGCACACACAAACACACACACACACACACACACACACACAGAAACACACAGAAAAGACAATTGTCAGGGTTCTACCTAGGATTCAATGTTTAGGGCAGAAGCAGTAGCAGTGAAATACCTATGTACCAATCATCCAAGAACACATGCTTGCTACAGCCAGATTAGAACTTAGAACAAGTACAGAACCAGCCATTCAGCTATCAATACAAGTGCCATTTTCTCTTGTTAGAGGTGGGGGCAACAGGCTTTCAGGGGGGATGGGGGGTAAAGTACGTAAATGGTACAAAGTAAATGGACAAAGTAAAGCCATGTTCATACTAGGACTGAGTCCGGATTGAATCATGTTCACACTACAATTTCTTGTGAAGCCGATCCAGATTGAATCCTAACTAAAATTAATCTTGATTGGTCAAAACACCTCGGGAGGTGGATTGGGATCAGGTTTCGCCCTCAATCTGGATTGAGTAGCTTAGCCATGTGACTTCAGAAAACTTTCATTCACAATGCACATATAATGGGCTGCTCGCATTGAAGTATAGGAGGATGCAAGCGTACTAGAAAGGGTTCAAGGCACAGCAAAGAATAGAGCAGTCTTCAAGAAGATTGCAGAGAATCTCAGATTGATGAAACAAAGCAAAACGGTGACATACAAAAATAGCAGTGTCCTAAGCATTTGCCGTTGCACTTTTGTGACGCCCTATGCACAGCATTGAAACAATGCTACTTAAGTACTTCACACTGAGAAAGAGAGCAGTCACTGGTGGAAACGTTTGGAAATCAAGTCATGAATTCCAGCTCCTAATTAAGCACCAAATATTAATAGGTCGACCCTTGCCAAGCTTGCTAACCAATTTTCACTGCACTGCAATCTGGCAGAAATCTATGCTACTGTCAATAAACTTCCATAATATTAACTACATAGAACACACAGTCATGACGGAGTAAGGAGCACAAAGTATGTACTTTACTACTGTACACACAGACTTAAAATACGCAAGAGATATTCACACATTCCATTGGCAATGCACACAAACGTACATACGTACATATACATACGTATGATACAGTGATAAGTATTCACACTTACACACCATTTTATGATCCAAAGCAAGCTTTTTCATTTCCAAAACGTCTTCAATCTAGGAGAAAAAACTTATTACCTAACAGTGGACTACACCTGGGCAATGCATAACTCACTTTGACATCAATGTCCGGAAGAATTCCTTCTAATTCCTTTATCTCATTTGCTATAGAGACATATGGAAGGATGGACATGAATTGTAATGAAACTCACACGCAAGGGACTTTAGCAGCAGTACATTCCACATTAATATGCTCCCCAAGCAATAGAAGCTACATTCTCGTTATCAATACTTGAACAAAAAATAGAACACAACGGAGGCACAAGAGTTTGGACTAAATTCACTTGCATCTCATGCAGTATAAAGTGATAAAGTTAAGAGCTATACAGTAAAATTTACCAATAACAACCACTCAAGGGGTCAAATGATAATGGTCTTTACAAACAGGTGGACCTTAAACAGAGGTACATTAGTATCACCGAGGTGGTACATGGAGTAATCTACAGTACATGGCCACTATAGACAGGTGGTCTTTCTACATATACAAGTGGTCTTTATTCAGGTTTTCACTGTTACAGTAGTATGTACCACACTGTGCATTCAAACTCCACGGATACATACCGTCAGTGTCAGAAGTAGACTGCGATGTTCTCAGTGACTCTAACTTCTTCTTCAAAACACTTTTGGCAAATTCATATGCCTATGATATAGAAGACAAACGGTACATTGCCATTAAAATTAGTCTCGAGTGGCTCTAGGCATGCAAAATTTGATTTCGCCTCCTTTAAATGAAGTCTGGGCTATGCGAAACCAATCAAAACCTGCTCTTTTTATACTGAAATGTATGGCACATGAAGCATACAATGTATATACATAGTGAACAAATGCAGTGATACACAAGTACAAGAATGATGTCAAATTTGAAGAACACTGAAACATCAACTATACCTTACAACAACTACATACAACTAAACCAGTCCTATCACAGAGAATACACAAAAATGCATTGTATTTTATGTTTACAACAAATGTGGTTTTAACAATATCGGTAATGTTTTGACAGGCTGTAATGACGTCCACATTTAGAGACACAGCAACAAACAAGAC
This sequence comes from Halisarca cf. caerulea, assembly GCA_963170055.1. Lineage (NCBI taxonomy): Eukaryota > Metazoa > Porifera > Demospongiae > Chondrillida > Halisarcidae > Halisarca > Halisarca cf. caerulea. Next base: position 1,108,411 of record CAUJGJ010000125.1, read on the forward strand.
GTACAATGACAAATGGATCAAGTGCCCACAGTCACTAACCTCTACAGCCTGGTCAAAGCTCTTGGATAAGGTATAAACCATTCCCAATTGAAAATGGCTACAGAAACACAAACAAAGTGCAGTGCAGTAAACAGTGCATCAAACATATCCCACGTGCATACTCACACATATATAATATATGCATACATACATACACTCAAACAAAAACATGTAAACACGTATACACACACACACACACGTGCACACACACACACACACACACACACACACACACACACACACCATTCCGCAATACTTCGGTCATCCTCAGTCAAATGATCTGTTCGGATCCTAAGAGCCTTCCTAAAGTCCTCAGCAGCTTCTTCCTGGTTATCTGCATTAGTATAAAGAATTCAAATTGCAACCAAACTGTACACAAAATACACAAGATAAAATACGCGAAGAGCAGAGAGTAGTAGCTCCAAACAAGTACTACATAACTAACCTGATTCCATGTTGATTTCTCCAAGTAAAATATGTATTTCAGCAAGTTTTAGAGCATTTTTGTCTTGTCCATCTTTCTCGTGAATAATGCGGGCTAACTCTAATACTTCCCATGCCACTTGCATGGTGGGAACATCTGCTGTGTCATCCAAACCAGCTTCACCTTCCTTCACAGTGGGGTCTTCTGGAGCATCCACAATTCCTGACGTACCAGCCTGATCTGTTTCTTGGTCTTTGGGACTGCTTCCCTGCTCCTTAGAGGTTGGCACACAAGAGTCTTCTTGCTTTTGGTCTCCCTGGTCTTCAGTCTCCATGTGTTCATCTGTTTGTTCTTTCTTGGATGGTGATGCATTCTTAGTTTCACCAGGCCTTGTGGAGGGCTCTCCTTTTTTCTCTGGCTCTTCTTCGTCTTCACTTCCCCCCTCAGAGTCATCGTCATCGTCAGCTTCGGCTAAAACGTATGTATATCCCACGATATTTAGCAGCAATAATGAACAAGGAGGTTGAAGTTATCACCTACTAGGTACTCCTGCTCCAAGAACACCAGATTCTTGTCTACCGACCTCTAACAGGGCTTTACCATACAAGAAATACGGTTCTGCCAATTCCTTGCCAGTTTGACCGTGAATTTCAGCTCTACAAAAGCAAGAATGAGCATAGACTACCATACAAACCTTGGCGTTTCCATACTAACAGTTGTCCACAGGCTTCTTCGAAACAGTCTGCCGCTTCCTGGTTCTCACCACAGGCCAAATACCTCTTGCCATTGGATAACAACTCATCCACTGTCACAGTCTTCTCCTGTTTCCTACGAAAAGAATCGTACCATGCAGCTCAATTCAATGAATTCGGGTATTAAATAACACAAATTATAATACCAGTCCACCCACGATTCCTCATTTTCCTGGGCGTCTAAGGAAGAAACGGTAGCATTCTTCTCCTCACTGTTTTCATCCATCTTCCCTCCAAGTACCCGCCAAAAATATTCGTTGTTTTTATATGCAGTGACCACGTGTAACTCGCAGTATAAATCTTTAACATAAGGATCACGTGATGGAACACGTGTAACGAATTCCGAGTTCAAGAAGATTTCGTAAGTGCTAATAGGCCGACCGTCTTCCATTACCTCTGATCTTGTCCGTTGTGTCCTGCGGTACAGCTGTTAGTATTGGAAAACAATATGCCACTAAACAAAGAGAAGCTTGCGAAGTTGCAAGCGGCGAATGAGCAAGTTAGAACCGGCGGCAAAGTACGTTGTTTTGTAGTGATTTTCTTTGAAGCCTTTTCGTAGTTTTATGTTTCCATGTGCTCTTTCTTTATAGGGTACCGCCAGAAGAAAGAAGAAGGTTGTTCATAAGTCAACAACAGACACAAAAAAGTTACAAAGTCAATTAAAGCGCCTTGGGGTTAACCCCATCCCTGGCATTGAGGAGGTAAATATGATGAAAGAAGACGGAAACGTCATTCATTTCTCCAACCCTAAAGGTAAGGGGTTTGCAGCATGTGAACTTCGCTGTTTGTGCATACGTAGACCGGCCACCCGGTTTCTTCTTGATTTTGAATGTGGCTACGCGTCCAGAAATTCCGCCATTACATTTGTTAGATGCTCCTTAGATACTGGATCCATGTGTACACGGTAACCATCTGCACCCTTACGAATTCGGTCGGTTCTCATCAATATCACACGCACACACACACACACACGCACACACACACACACACACATACACACACACACACACACACACACACACACACACACACACACACACAGACGCACACATGCACACACACACACACACACACACGCGCGCACACACGCACACACACATACACACACACACATGCACACATGCACACAGAGATTTGTATGTTATAGCAATAACAGATATCCACTTTGTGTATTTGCTTATGTATTATTTATGTTCTGTGGTTCACCACATATGGTTTAACCATTCCATAATATGCGCACATACAATCTAAAAAATGGCTATCAAAACTTGTGTTTCTTAATGCCTCTGTACTTTATGAAGCTTGTTCAGCTCTCAGCTTGCCATGTTTTTGAGTCCAGATGTCAGGGAGTGGTTTACAACATGCATATGTGCATGCACACGTCTGTGGTGTGTGTGTGTGTGTGTGTGTGTGTGTGTGTGTGTGTGTGTGTGTGTAGCATAGTTTACTGTGTGGTGTATGTATTCTGTGTACTATCAGTGATGTTTCTCCCTCTTCTCTACAGTTCAAGCTTCTCTTCATGCCAATACCTTTGCCATTGCTGGTCAAAGTGAAGAAAAACGTGAGTTGTTCACAATTCAACTCCTGTCATTGTGTACATCAGTATTTAGACTTGATTTGTATGGCACCAAAGCACCGTGTGCGCAGTGTTGAGTTGTCTTTTGTGGATCTTCATGTATTCACCACTGCTTTGTTCACCTAACCCTCTCATTAGCCATCAATTTTGTACAGTGGAAGTGAGACTTCTGTAATCCGACATTCTCTCTAACCCTCCATTTTGTGAGGTACATTTACCATGTTAAAGTATGCTTATAGTCACTCCAACAACCTCCTAATTTGACACTTTCTTCAAGCCCCACTGAGCGTCAGATCAGAGAGATATCGCTATAGTAGTGTGTGAGGTGTAACGCTGGCTTCTCCTCACTGCCATTCTCCTCCCGTCCTCATACAGCTCTTGCTGAAATGCTTCCAAATATCCTCAATCAGTTGATGGGGGTGAGTTGTCAGTCATTTTCAGTATACCTTGTGAAAGTTAAAACATACGTATGTTTAGCTATTGTTCAATATCCACAAGATTAAATATGGATATGATACACACATGTATTAGAGTGTGAATTTTGTGCATACATTTGGTCTAAATTGTATGTGTAAGCTTGGAAACATTGAACTACAGTAGAACCTCGCAATAAGACCACCCCGGAAATAAGACCACCTCAGAATTAAGACCACTTTGTTGCAGTCCGGAATTTCTCCTATAGTTTTACATGGAAATTGGTTTCAGAATAAAGACCACATTTTTTCTTCTGGATGTCAAAACCTCACAATTAAGACCACTTATTTGTGGATATTGCTGTTTTCTGTGGACAATAGGCTCTGAAATGAAGACATCAGTAGAAATAGATGGTAAACTGGGGGTCACTTTTTCAACATTGTAATGGAGTAACAATAAAAGAGGTGTGATGGTACAATTTTTCTACAGTTTTATTGCCTTATGTGCATCCTGTGTCTATGGAATGACTTCTGGATGTGCCATGCTATTCTGGGCAATACTTTCAGAAATAAGACCACCTCAAAATTAAGACCACTTGCAACGGTCCCAAAGGTGGTCGTATTTGTGAGGTTCTACTGTACGTAGTTTACCCTCGCACTCTGAAATCCACTCCCCTCACCTCACCTTCCCTTCCTCTCCCTCCCCGTGTAGCCGGATGCAGACAAGCTTTCTCACTTTCAAGACTTTATGCAAAAGAAAGCAGCCGAGGAAGGGACCAAGGGGGACACTGGTGGAGATGACGATGATGTTCCTGGTGAGTTGCTACTTAGCATGAAGTTAATGCTGGTCTCTCTTTTTGGAATTGCATAAGAGACTGCTTGGTCTGTAGGAATGGTCAGAACTGTTAAGTTTGTAGGTATGGCTGGGACTGTTTGGTCTGTAGGGACGGCTGGGACTGTTTGGTCTGTAGGGACGGCTGGGACTGTTTGGTCTGTAGGGATGGTCAGGACTGTTAAGTTTGTAGGTATGGCCGGGACTGTTTGGTCTGTAGGGACGGCTGGGATTGTTTGGTCTGTAGGGATGGCTGGGACTGTTTGGTCTGTAGGGACGGCTGGGACTGTTTGGTCTGTAGGGATAGCTGGGACTGTTTGGTCTGTAGGGACAGCTTGGTCTGTAGGGACGGCTGGGACTGTTTGGTTTGCTCTGTAGGGAGGGCTGGGACTGTTAAGTTTGTAGGTATGGCCGGGATTGTTTGGTCTGTAGGGATGGCTGGGACTGTTTAGTCTGTAGGGACGGCTGGGACTGTATGGTCTGTAGGGACAGCTGGGACTGTTTGGTCTGTAGGGACAGCTTGGTCTGTAGGGACGGCTAGGACTGTTAAGTTTGTAGGTATGGCAAGGACTGTTTGGTCTGTAGGGATGGCTGAGACTGTTTGGTATGTAGGGATGGCTGGGACTGTTTGGTTTGGTCTGTAGGGATGGCTAGGACTGTATGGTCTGTAGGGACGGCTGGGACTGTATGGTCTGTAGGGACGGCTAGGACTGTTTGGTCCATGGGGACAGCTGGAACTGTTTTGTCTGTAGGGATGGCTGGGACTGTTTAGTCTGTAGGGACAACTGGGACTGTATGGTCTGTAGGGACGGCTAGGACTGTTTGGTCTGTAGGGACAACTGGGTCTGTAGGGACGGCTAGGACTGTTTGGTCTGTAGGGACAACTGGGTCTGTAGGGACGGCTAGGACTGTTTGGTATGTAGGGGCGGCTGGGACTGTTTAGTCTGTAGGGACAACTGGGACTGTATGGTCTGTAGGGACGGCTAGGACTGTATGGTCTGTAGGGACGGCTAGGACTGTTTGGTCTATGGGGACAGCTGGAACTGTTTTGTCTGTAGGGATGGCTGAGACTGTATGGTCTGTAGGGACGGCTGGGACTGTTTGGTCTGTAGGGACGGCTGGGACTGTTTGGTCTGTAGGGACGGCTGGGACTGTATGGTCTGTAGGGATGGCTGGGACTGTTTGGTCTGTAGGGACAGCTGGGACTGTATGGTCTGTAGGGACGGCTGGGACTGTTTGGTCTCTAAGGACACCTGGGACTGTTTGGTCTCTAGGGACGGCTGGGACTGTTTGGTCTCTAAGGACACCTGGGACTGTTTGGTCTCTAGGGACGGCTGGGACTGTTTGATCTGTAGGGACGGCTAGGACTGTTTGGTCTCTAGGGACGGCTGGGACTGTATGGTCTGTAGGGACGGCTAGGACTGTTTGGTCCATGGGGACAGCTGGAACTGTTTTGTCTGTAGGGATGGCTGGGACTGTTTAGTCTGTAGGGACAACTGGGACTGTATGGTCTGTAGGGACGGCTAGGACTGTTTGGTCTGTAGGGACAACTGGGTCTGTAGGGATGGCTAGGACTGTTTGGTCTGTAGGGGCGGCTGGGACTGTTTAGTCTGTAGGGACAACTGGGACTGTATGGTCTGTAGGGACGGCTAGGACTGTTTGGTCTATGGGGACAGCTGGAACTGTTTTGTCTGTAGGGATGGCTGAGACTGTATGGTCTGTAGGGACGGCTGGGACTGTTTGGTCTGTAGGGACGGCTGGGACTGTTTGGTCTGTAGGGACGGCTGGGACTGTATGGTCTGTAGGGATGGCTGGGACTGTTTGGTCTGTAGGGACAGCTGGGACTGTATGGTCTGTAGGGACGGCTGGGACTGTTTGGTCTCTAAGGACACCTGGGACTGTTTGGTCTCTAGGGACGGCTGGGACTGTTTGGTCTCTAAGGACACCTGGGACTGTTTGGTCTCTAGGGACAGCTGGGACTGTTTGATCTGTAGGGACGGCTAGGACTGTTTGGTCTCTAGGGACGGCTGGGACTGTATGGTCTGTAGGGACGGCTAGGACTGTTTGGTCTGTAGGGATGGCTGGGACTGTTTGGTCTCTAGGGACAGCTTTTGGGACTGTTTGGTCTCTAGGGACAGCTGGGACTGTTTGGTCTGTAGGGACGGCTGGGACTGTATGGTCTGAAGGGTGGCTTAAAGAAGTAATGAGATCGTTTGGTGTAATGATTTAAGCTTTTTATTTGTATATTAATTTTCATACCCACCCACCTACGTATGTGTGTAGTGTTTGCTGCATTATCTCCAGTATTCAAAGGAGTGAAAAGAGTAATTTCAGCATTTTGTAATGGGGTTGGGATATATACGTATACCAGTCTGCTAGGGGTAGTCACCCAGTTCTATCAGTGTATATCTTGCCAGCTTCATAATGCAGGGTGTATGTTCTCCCGGGTCCTCCCTGCAAAGCTAGCGTACAATACTACAATGTATGCTGTCCAATAATTTTTTGTCGTTTTGAAGTGAGAGGAAGTGAGGTATGACTAGAGATTAGGGTCAAG
>CAUJGJ010000125.1:1120000-1125000 GCA_963170055.1 Halisarca cf. caerulea
GAAATGCCTTCCTGCTGTTCTTGCAATAGACGCGGGCGATGTGTTAATTGTCTTTGTGTGAGGAGCGGGACGAATTGCTCGGAATGCCTGCCATCGAGAGAAGGCCAATGCCAAAATCAAATACGAAATCATCTAACAGTGAATCAGATTGCTTCTGAAGTTGAGTCAGTCGAAGAAAGGAGCGTAATCGAGGAAGGGAGCGGGACTATGAGCGTGGATCCTGATGGCCTCCTACCCCAGCCTGAAGAAGGATGCCATTGCACTGAGGTACGGATGGCTTCCAGAACGTCTCCCCCTTGCATGTGCGTGTGACACACCTTTTACGGTGGAGCATGCTCTAAGTTGTCCAAAGGGTGCCTTTCCCACATGTAGGCACAATGAGCTCAGAGATATTACAGCAACTGTATTGTCGGAGGTCTGCCCTGATGTCTGTATTGAGCCCATTCTACAGCCTGTGGATGGATTTGTCCCTAGATATGTCTCAGCCAATACAGAGGACAATGCCCGAGTGGATGTGAGAGTCAAGGGGTTTTGGGGTTCCGATCACCAGAGCACATTCTTGGATGTGAAGGTTTTTAACCCAAGTGCTCTCTCTTATCGAAATACCCAACCTGCATCATGTTACATCCATCATGAAAGGATCAAAAAGCGAAACTATGAGCAAAGGATCAATGAGATCGAACATGGATCATTCACCCCACTGATTTTCAGCACATCAGGAGGCATGGGCAAGGCTGCAAGCATTTTCTACAAGCGTCTTGGTGGTATGCTTGCTGAGAAGAGACACCAGCCTTACTCCAACTGCATGAGATGGTTAAGGTGCCACCTTAACTTCTCATTGTTAAGATCATCTATCATGTGCCTCCGAGGATCAAGGTCTGGTAGATTTCCCTGCACCCCAGATTCTCTACGGCTGGCCACCTCAGAATGTAGAATCTAACTCATTATTATTCAATTACTAGTCTCCTTTTTTTTTCCTTTAATTTTTAAATTTGTTTTCTACTATTGAAATGTACTTACTGCTAGTGTTAATCACTTTGATTTACTGTGTATGCATGCCATCTGTGCTTTTGCCCAAGGGCCTAATAATAATAACTAACAGGTGGGGTGTACAGCACAGGTGGAGTGTACAGTACAGGTGGAGTGTACATTACAGGTGGAGTGTACAGTATGTACAGGTGTGGTGTGTACAGTACAGGTGGGGGGTACAGTACAGGTGGGGTGTGCAGTACAGGTGGAGGTACAGTACAGGTGGAGTGTAGAGTACAGGTGGGGTGTACAGTACAGGTGGAGTGTACAGTACAGGTGGGGTGTACAGCACAGGTGGAGTGTACAGTACAGGTGGAGTGTACAGTACGTACAGGTGGAGTGTACAGTATGTACAGGTGTGGTGTGTACAGTACAGGTGGGGGGTACAGTACAGGTGGGGTGTGCAGTACAGGTGGAGGTACAGTACAGGTGGAGTGTACATTACAGGTGGAGTGTACAGTACATACAGGTGTGGTGTGTACAGTGGAGATACCCTGTTCGGAATTAACATGACTTCAAATAAAATTGTGATCATTACAACATGCAGTAACTCATATTGCTATAATATAGTCAAATGTCTGAGGGAACACGTCCCTCTGCCATAATCAATGGGGCACAATCAATGGTGGCTTGGGAGCATCGATAGCTTGATCTGGAACCTCGGATTGCTCTGATTGAAGATCTGAGCAGGCAGAATCTGATGCGGCATCTTAGCAGGCTGATTGTCTGTGAGTAGGGCTGATTTCGCTTGTCAGCGATCATCCCTGCTAATCTTCTGTAAAACACAGTGGCTGCTGGTCCCATTCCACCTGTGATGGACATAACTAGGGGGGTGAAAGATCCATACTCAACTTCTCTTATTCTTTGGTCATACCCTCTCTTCTTCTCCTTCTCATGCGACTTGTAGATAGTGTTGATGTCAGAGGTCTGGTTGCTTGATGCCATTGGGTTGAACACCCTTACGTCAAAAAATGCATCTTGTGAAGCAGACCAAAAACCGGAACATTTGATGTCGAGTCGGCAGTTGTCCTCTGTTTTTGCTGAATGGTAATTGAGTTGCTCCCCAGTCAGTGGTTGCAGCATAGGTTCGGTTTCCACACTTGAGGTGACTTCTTTGAGCATGGAAGCAGTTGCATCCCTAATTTCGTTATGCCTTAGTATCACGTACCCACCAGTGGGACAGCTGAATGCATGGCTTACATCATTGGGTTTTCCACATATGCATGTGCTTGGCATCCCTTGGGGTCTCCATCCATATCTGAGAGCAATAGCGTCACGGAAAGCACTTTTGTGAAGTTCAAATCCATGTTCCTCAATGGGCAGTGGTGTAAGCCATGATGAGGCCCCTTTCTCCTTAGCCAGTGTCATAGCCTTTCTCAAGTCAGCAGGTAAATCTTCATACAATTCATCAGGTGTGGTGTGTACAGTACATACAGGTGTGGTGTGTACAGTACAGGTGGAGTGTAAAAAGTACAGGTGGAGTACACAGTACAGGTGGAGTACACAGTAAGGGTGGGGTGTAGAGTATGTACAGGTTTTTTTTTTTTTTTTTTTGAGTATGTACAGGTGGAATGTAGAGTACAGATGGAGTGTAAAGTACAGGTGGAGTGTAGAGTACAGGTGGGGTGTACAGTACAGGTGGAGTGTACAGTATGTACAGGTGGAGTGTACAGTACAGGTGGAGGTACAGTATGTACAGGCGGAGTGTAAAGTATGTACAGGTGTGGTGTCTACAGACTATCCATGACCTACCCAAACAGCTCTGGTAAAGATGAGAGGGTGGTGGACAGGTCTTGCTCCTCCTCGTCCTCACCAACCTTGTACATCATACGAACTACAGGACACTCTCCCGACACCGACACAACCTAACAAACAAAAGATACTTTTGTAAAAGGAGAGAGAGGTGTGGGGGAGAAGGTGACAACGAGAAGGGAGGGGAGGGAGGAGAGGGAATGGAAGGTGGAGAAGGTGAAAGGGGGAGGGGAGGGGGAGGGAGGAGAGGGAGTGGAAGGTGGAGAAGGTGAAAGGGGAGGGGAGGGGGAGGGAGGAGAGGGAGTGGAAGGTGGAGACGGTGAAAGAAGGGGGAGGAGAGGGAGTGGAAGGTGGAGAAGGTGAAAGGGGGAGGGAGGAAGGAGAGGGATAAACGTTAAAGGGAAAAGGGAGGGGAAGGAGGGAGGAGAAGTACAGAGGATAAAGGGAGGGAGGGGGAGGGGGAGGGATGGGAAGGAGAGTACACACACACAGAATCTAGTGGTCTACACTTGTACAAATGTTCACTTGGACCACAGCTTGGACTGACATTGCACTGACAGAAACAAGTACTGTATGTACGTACAGACAACAGCTGTGCAAGTAGACATAGCCTCAGGTTCACATGTACGTACTTCCAATGGTGTGATCATACCTCGATCTCAGAAGGGGCTGATGTGATGATTTCATACACAGTGGACACAGCTTCTTCTTTCCACTCTCCCTACAGCGTTGGGGATCTTTCACCACATGGAAAATATGCACCAAAAACTACATACATAGAAATACAGAACCTCCACTGATTCAGTGTTGATGATGTGACAAGTAAAGTATTGGGGAACCTGGTTAGTAAGGACTACGCACACCATCAATGGCAAGCTAGTTACAGTGAGGCCTCGTTTATCCGACCGTCTCTGTTCTTCATAGAATGTGTTGGATAAACTAGGTATCAGATAAATCAGGTTAGATTGTACACAACTTTGTGATGGGGATTCACAACACCATGCTGGATAAATGAGGTTTTCTGATAAACCAATGTCGGGCAAATGAGGTGTGACTGTCAAGTACTAACAGAACTACTTACTATCAGTGTCATTATCAGTTGCGTACATGAAGGGAGAGAGAGTTAAGAGTATTAATTTTACTGTCCAACAGTACGTACGTACGTATCTACTATCCCAGGTGCTGACCAAGATCATATTCGTATGCACATATGTACGTACGTATGTTGATCCAGAAAACCAGTTGGTTCACCTACAAACCACATACGTAGCTCACTCACAACCCATGCACGTAAACTCACAAACCACCAGCTCACTTGCAACTCAGGTGGCTCACTGAACATGCTCATACAGACAATACAAAACATCTCAGCTTCACATAACACACAGCCTCTGTCTCCACACAACCTCGCAGCACTACACCACTCACCCCTGTTGGTGGCAGGCCTGTCAGCACACACCTCACAGCCTGAGGTGGGAGGGAGAAGAGTGAGGTGTTCAGTGCTTTGCGGAGATTCCTTCTCTCCAGGTCTGCCCTCCTTCCAGAGTCGATGTACTCCACTGCCACCTTGTCAGGGGATACAGAAATCAGGCGAACCCGATACCACTGGTCATTGTACTTTGCACAACACTCCATCCCCTCCTGAGCATCCTGAATGTAGTCGGCAGCTGTCGGTTTCTCATTGTATTTGGAGTTTATCTGCTCCATCAAGTCCTCTAGGTACTTCATGGTGGGCCCATGTAGCTGGACAGATATCACACCCTCACTGCTAACGTCGGTCAGATTGACACACACTCGCTCCCCAACCTATGTAGTTAGCATACGCACATACATATGTACGTATGTATGTACGTACAGTATATAACACATCAGAGATACTGTAAGCAGATGGACTTCAAACACACTATACAATTGTTATACAGAATACATCAGATGGAAGATGTTCTACACAGCACATTTCAACAGATGTGCACGGTACATGCGTGACATTCCATGTTTGTACACAGTTCTGTATACATGTATCCATGAGCACACACATGCACACACACACACACACACACACACACACACACACACACACACACACACACACACACACACACACACACACACACAAGCATGCACGCACGCACACAGACACACACATGCATGCACACACACACACACACACACACACACACACACACACACACACACACACACACACACACACACACAAG
>CAUJGJ010000125.1:1127500-1145000 GCA_963170055.1 Halisarca cf. caerulea
ACAACATTCTTATGCATCAGATATGACGAGTACGGGACCTGGTTGTCAGTCCAGTGTACTGCTGACAGGTGTGGCAACACGGGTCATGGTTGTATCGTCCTTGAGAACAACAGGACGACTAGGACAGGGAGCAGGCTTTCTGTGTCCTACCCACACATCATTGGACATCTCCGGGTAGCATGATCTGATGCGATCCAGTGAAACAAAACTGGTGGGATCATTTGGATGATTGCACAATCGAACCTCGGCATTAGTAGGAGTAATGGTGACCACTTCATATGGTCCATAATAAGGGTGAGCAAACTTCCAGGCTTTCCCTTGGACTTGATTAGGTCGATGGACCATGACATTGTCTCCAACAGATAAATGACTGGCTACACTTTTCTTATCGTACCAAAGTTTCTGTTTGGCCTGTGCGGTCTTGATGTTGTCATGGGCCAATCTCCATGCATCAGAGAGGTTTGCTACAACTTCCTCTGCATAATCGTCCAAGTCTATCTGACACGCGGTACGAGGTTTACCCAAAGCAGTGGCAGTGGGCAGTTGCGGGTGCCAGACGTACAAAAGGTAGAATGGTAAAAATTTGGTTGAATCTTGCACGGCAAACCTGTACACAAACAGGATATAGGGCAGGCGCTGATCCCAGTCCCAACCATGCTTCTCCACGATCTTTGACAGCATGCTTATAATGGTACTATTGAATTTCTCAACCAGCCCATTGCACTGTGGACGAGGGTAACCTGATGTGTTGCCCATAAGCTCACAGACACGCTTCATCAATGACAATAGAAAGTTTGGGCCACGATCGGATAGCAATCCCTTTGGTACCTCATGCCGTGTTGCTATCTCCACAACAAAGAGGTGTCAATGGTACTAGCAGTTTGTTCAGGTACAGCAAACACCTCGGGCCATTTCGGCAAATAGTCAACAAATACAATGGCGCACTGATTCCCTGCAAATGTATGGAGCAGTTACCAGTACCAGTAGGGCCTCAACACTCAGGTCGGACATCGGTGTGACGCATCCCAGACAGGTGTCCACTTTCAGACTAGCAGCTATGGATAAGTGGTTTTGCACAGGAATAAGGACAAATCCATCTGGCTGACTTGTGATCAACGCGTCAGTAGAACTCAGTCCCATGTCGGATAGTGCGTCTTGGTCAGGTTCAAACATGACTTGTTCTGGATGGCAGGAGGAGTCATCGATCCTGGCCTCGAGCAATTCACACTGCCATTCTTGGATGGACACTCCTTTGATGAGATGTACCAGGTCAGACTTGAGTGACTCAGTTGCAGCACAACTAGAGCCAATGGGCTCACCACTGACCCGCAGGATGCGAGTACCAAGATATGGAATGACCTTCATCCCTATTAGGCATGTAATGTCACTGTCCGGCTGGACAAAAGAAAGTGCAGTCGTCGAGCGACCATCTAAACAAAAGCTTAAGGATACTTCGGCTGTGATCAGTAGTAGCTCTTGACTGCTACTACCACTCCTACCAGACAATTTCAGACTTGGTGGTCGTACAGCAGGTAGGTCTTCTCCTTTTGACTGTAAGTTACGACCAACTTGATGAAGCAGATGTCAAGATATGACTGTGCACTGGGCTCCAGTGTCTACGATGGCCTCCACGGGAAAGCCTTCGATCTCTAATTCAACACGCAGGATAGCTCCAGCAAGCTCGGATGGGGTGGTCTCAAGTGTACCAATCCGAGCGGCATCTGTCAGCTGGTGTTGTTCCATGGCAGCTCTCTTCTGAGCTAATAGGCCCTCTAGTTCTTTGATAGAGAGCTGGTCTACTGATGTTTCCTGCACTACAAGGGATGCAACTTTCCCTGTCTTACCAGGGGTCTCCCGAGGAGGACGTGGACAGTTACGCTCAAAATAGCCAGGCTCTCCACATTGGTAGCATTGTTTGCCACCAGACCTCCAGTTTCCTCCTGTGGAACTACTAGTGCTTGTAACTCTATCGCTCGTACGAGCTGCAGAGCCCGGTAGTGGGGCTGATGTCTTCTTGTCAGATGGGCGGGCTGTGGATGATGCCAGTGACTTGTTCCTGTCTCTTGGCTCAGGTCTAGCAGCGGCAAATTGCTGTTCATGGTGCTCATGGGTCCTGGCTCTGGCATAAAGCTCCTTGAATGTCTCTGTAGGCCTCGGGGCACCGCATTTCTGTTACCATCTGGGCAAAAGAGCCTGATAAAACTGCCCCTTGAGTAAACAATCAAATTCTTTTCCAGAGCTTTCCGAAAAAGCCTAACATGCCAGTTACTGCAAGTTGATGCCAAGCTGCTCTATGGAGAGATTACCCTACATCAACTAATGAAATTCACGACCCTTTAGCTCTTCGATGTCCAAGGATCGGAATTGACTCCTCAAGGCCTCTACTACTGTGTCATACTTCCCTTTATCTCTGGCGGGTAACATGTGCACCACATGTTCTGCGGTCTTCTGGAGATGTGCCTTCAGCTGGAACAACTTCTGGTCCTCATCCCATTGATAGATTTTGGCATGTTCCTCAAAACCTTCAAACCAGCGTTCAAAACTTCCATCATCTGCATCAGCGTCATCTCCAGAGAATATCCGGAGGGGCGGAATAGATTGCATTGCTATGGCCTTTGCTTGGGTTTCCATCACACGATGTTGGGTCTCCAACAGTTGAGCCACTGTCCCCACGACACTTCTGGCCTCTCCATTTGCGGGGGGGGGGCTATTTGGTCAATGGTCCTAAAGGTATCATTAGTCTCAGTTCTCTCCGGTTCAACGGTTTGTGGATTGTCTTTCACAGGACCTCCAGTAGACTCTTGGTTTGCTGTCACCACACTTGAAGCACTGTCCAAGGGTGGCTGGACTACTGCCCTCCTCCCTCGTCGCCACTTCGGGAGGGACTGAAGGATCAAATACAGAATCAGGCAACTCAGAGTCACGGGTTAACTCACCTGGCTCCCCCAAACCCATTTTAAGAGAGTCTGCTATCGAAGCCAGACTTCTATTCCTCTCCCTGAGCATTGCAATCTGTCGATCACGGTCCTCTCTGATTGCCTTACGTTCGATGTCGAACTGCTTGCGTAACGCCTCTATCTCCCTGAGCTTGTCTAGTTCAAGCTCGAGTCTTTGTCGCTGGTGTCTGTCCTCTACCTCTTGAACTTGCTGTCTTGCCAAATTGGCTTCTGACCGAGCTCTTTCCAGGTCTCTCCTCAGCTGAGCTAGTTCGTCATTCCGTTCGTTCAGAAGTGCGGTCGCGCTAGCTAATTCTTCTCTCAAACACTCCATCTGTTCGCTCGAGCTCATGTTCTGTTCTCGACTCGCCTCCGAATGTACTAGTCTCGTGAACCAGACCCTACTCGCCCACACATGTGTGGGCGAGTAGGGTCTGGCTACGCGAGACTATCCGAACGCAATTTCAGTGGCACTAGTGACTAGTGATCCAGCGCTGCACGTGTGCGTTCCGTCTGGCGAGGCTTCGTTTCTATCCTGCCAAGGTCTCCAATTGTAAACCTCCTGGGCTAGTTAGGTATTATTAGGGCTAACTCAAAGTTACAATGATTCACAATTTTTTCGAGCAACACGTGGACCACACTCATTATTCAAATCTTACATCATAGTCACATGCAAGCATACATGAACACAAGGACATCACAATACTATAGTCATTACACATATGCACGTACAGTAGAACCTTGTTAGTAAGAACACTGTTAGTGAGTAATACCTGGTTAGGAAGTACAAGGATATGATACCCCAGCTTGTAACCCATAATACTAATCTATATGGTTAGCAAGTACTACTGATAGTGAGTGGCAATTTGGAGGGTCCCCAGGTGTACTCACTAACGAGGTTTGACTGTACATATTGCATGTATGTACATGTACACATACATACATACTGTCCATACGTACTGTATACTGGGAAAGTTTTGTGGAGATAAAGTTTCGCCAAATTCACGAAGTTGACAGCATTCGCGAAACTTTAATTCGCGAATGCTAGCTCTGTTTTATACATCTATATACGAAATGCAGCGATCCGTGAAAGTTTTTTCGCGAAAATCGTGAAATTTAGGAATTCACGAAAGTTTTACTCCACGAAACTTTCCCGGTATATGGTATGTACACGTGGAATAGGATGTACGCACATGTATGTACGTACATATGTAGTCTTGTGGACCAGATCCCAAACCACCCTCCGTTTTTACACAAGCAGGTTTGACGAGACTAGTATACAAAACTATACATGCACATACGTACATACGTACATATGTAAAGATGTCATGTATGTACGAACCTATGTGTTGCATAAGGTGTGCATGTGTGCACTGTAGACATCTAACCTGGAAGTGGGGGTGGTTCCGTAGGTGTGGGAGGACCCCTCAGGACCAGCAGGCGCTCCTGGAGAGCTGCATCGTTCACTTCAACACAGAAACCAGAGTCATCTTCCCCAGCTACGTACACAGGGACGTGACAGTGAAGGATTGTACTAAAATACACAACTATGTACAGACATACACAGCTTGAAACAGTCACCACATACATACGTAGTGTTCTGCTTGCCAGCAGAAATCATGGGGGACTAAAGATTTGAAAGTTGGGTAAATGCCACCCCCACCTGACCAATTTAGTCACAGTGTGTATACGTACATATGTACACTGCACGTACTGAAGATACAGTAGTAAGTACCCTGTGCCTCAACCACTCACATTTCTTCTTTACAAAAAGTACATTGACTGGATTCTCCAGTAAGGTCTCCAGTAAGGTCTCCAGCCGTGTCAACACCTCCTGGTCCTCCGTACCCTCACACAGAGACATCAACACAGCAAAAGGTGGATTCTGACAGAACTTCTCATTCAGAACCCTCAGACAGTCTGTGGACACCCACTCATCGTTCCCAAAGTCAGCATACATCACATGGAGGTTGTCCTAATGTCAAGGAAACAAGCAGCACAAGTCATCGGGTGTGTACAGTACATGTGTACAGTACATGTACTGTACAGTGTGTACAGTACATGTATGACATTTTCTACATGTTCTGCATACAATGAAACTTCTTTAATCCGTCCCCTATAATCCGCCAACCCTGCTAATCCACCATAAAACTGATGCACGCACTCACACACACACACACACACACACACACACACACACACATACACGCGCGCGCGCACACACACACACACACACACACACACACACACACACACACACACACACACACACACACACCAGTACATATGTAATATCAAATACGTACATGTACATATGTATGGACAAATACATACATATGTAAGTATGTACTAAATATACTGTTCATGTTCATATGCAAAAACTGCAACCACATACATATGTACATGTATGTATGTATATATTATTTATTGTATTCACCTTTTCAGCTGACAGCAACTTAGCTCTGTACCACCTACCATCCTGAGAGAAACGACAGGAATAGAAAGTGCCAGGAACAAGTTCACTGGGTGTTTTGTCATCGGAAGGACCCTGAGAAAGAACCCAACACAACAGTAGTCAGTTGACATGTACTCAGTAATTACACGCATACAAAAGCATACTGTACTCCACACATTTGCTCACATCATATACGTGAAACCTCTTAAAGCTGAACACCCTTGGGACCAAAGAAAAGGTTCGGTTAAGAGAGGTTTCTGACTTTAGGAGGTTCTATATGTACAGCAATTACGTATGAATGAGAGCACGTCTTCAAACTCATGCAATTTAGAGAGGGTTCTGATTAAAGATGGTTTGGTTTAGAGATGTTTCCTTGTACGCTCATTCTAGGAATCAAGATGGCGGTGATCACATGGCGGTGACCACATGGCGGTGACCACATGGCGGTGACCACATGGCGGTGACCACATGGCGGTGACCACATGGCGGTGACCACATGTCAGTGACCACATGGCGGTGACCACATGGCGGTGACCACATGGCAGTGACCACATGGCGGTGACCACATGGCGGTGACCACATGTCAGTGACCACATGGCGGTGACCACATAGCGGTGACCACATGGCGGTGACCACATGTCAGTGACCACATGTCAGTGACCACATGTCAGTGACCACATGGCGGTGACCACGTGGTGGTGACCACATGGTGGTGAGACGTGAAGACAAACTGACGTGTAACTCCAAAGAAATGATTCACCCACATACGTACACAGTCTGCTTGAGGGAAAGAGTACAAACTCAAAAAGCATGTGATGATTTTTGGAGAATTGAATATGCATACCAAAAGCTGAAAAGGTCTTAGATGACATGAAGATAACCACTTGCCCCACCCATCAATGGAACCCACCACTCGCAACTAGTGGTTATCAGGGCACACTGGTCACCTGAGTTTCATTCTCTCCGACCCTACAGAACCCAATAACCATTTTTGAACTGGAAAAATTCAGTGTCCAAGGCCTTTAAACCTCCTCTGACTCCTATAACTGCTGCATGCGTGATTTTTGTAACTATTTGGCAATAACCTGGTATTGCGCACAGTATGTACTGTAAGTATGCATGCCATTGCAGTTTCACATTCTGAACTCACTCCATAGTATTCTGACATGTCTTTGCAGAGTTTATCCACACTGCTGGAACTGCTCGACAGATAACCGTAAAAACACCGAGGACTGACAACATGTGTTAGGACAACAGGCATCTCCTCTCTAAGTGGAGAAAGAGCAACAGTAGTGATACTGACACAGACATTCACAGTCAAACCTTACTAAGACGTACTCTAAGGGACCCACAAAATTAGTCCTCATCATCAGAAGTTCTACTTATCAGGATATATTACTGTAGTAATAATACTTGTGCAGTACTTGAGCAAACCAAACAGAGCTAGGAAATTAGTGGAATTGTGTTAAGCAAAAATATTGTCTTACGAGTGTTCTTCATAATGAGGGTCTATTGTACTAGGTACATACGTAACTTTGGGATACATGTGGGCCTTTTCTCCCCAGGATAGATAAGAGTGGCTTGAATTCAACTCTACAACTTTTGTATCTGATTATTTTTTATCCCGGATATCTCACCAGTAGGGAAGTACTACAGTGTTGCATAAACTGTGAATTCTCATACACCTGCCACTGTTTTATCCGCCAAACCCTTTTGTCCGCCATCAATTTTGAGCATGAATTGATCAAAAGCGCAGCGCATTGATTTGGATAATCTGCCAAACCCATTAATCTGCCCATGTTTTTTAAAATGAATTGTGGCAGATTAACGAGAATTCACCATAAATACGTATGCTGGGAATCAGCAAATAGTAAACTCTCTATTGTCTGATCACACACACACACACACACACACACACACACACACACACACACACACACACACATAGACACACACAAGCACGCACACACGCACACACGTACGCATGCAAGCGCACACAAATGCACACATACGTACACATGCATACATACAAGCATACACAAACACACAACATACATGGAAGGAGAGGCACGTACGTACGTAAGTGCACATACTGTACATATAGCGATTGTTACAGATAAGGATAAGTACACTGGTCTCTATTGAAAACTCACAAGGTATCCAGTAAAAATACCACAGCTTTGTCACAGAATCTGACAGATACACACGGATACCTATGGTAAACCTCTAGGGATACCTGTGGTAAACCTCTAGGGATACCTGTGGTAAACCTCTAGGGATACCTGTGATAAACCTCTAGGGATACCTGTGGTAAACCTCTAGGGATACCTGTGATAAACCTCTAGGGATACCTGTGGTAAACCTCTAGGGATACCTGTGGTAAACCTCTAGGGATATCTAAAGTAAACCACTAGGGATATCTGAGGTAAAACACTAGGGATATCTAAAGTAAAGCACTAGGGATAAATGAAGTAAACCACTAGGGATATCTGAGGTAAAACACTAGGGATATACAGCACAAAACACCAGGGATATCTGACAAAAACACTAAGGGTGTCTGAGGTACGTATGTATGAAAAATACTACAGATATGTACACACATACGTACGTACCTCAGGTACGTACATACTGGATATCGTGTGTACATGAAGCAAACACTCCAAAGAAATGGAATTCTCAATAATCAACTGCCCTACAGCTGAACACTCACCCTTCCTTGGGAGAGACTTGCTTGGGAAGCAGCACTGGTTTCGGGCTTGCCACTTTCTCCTCAACGAGGCTTGGATTTGCCACTTTCTCCTCAACGGGGTACAGAGTTGGGTTCTCTGGGAGAACCCTTAGGCTGGAAAAGAAAGAAAAGGCAAAAAACAAGAACTAGTTATCCAATGGTGATCCATGGCACTGAGTGTGGATGAGTAGATAAGGTCAGTTTGAGCCTCAACAATCCAACATTTTCAACAATGCCCTCTCACTAATGAGTAATCTGACCACATTCCGAAGAATATGTACATTGCGAATATTGGAGTTCAGTGGAGCACTCTAATCCAGATCCCTGAATTTCAGACACTCCTCTATTATGGACACACGCCACTGAAAACCAACAGAACGTACACCTTCAACCCCTCAAACAAGGACACCTCAATAATCAGGACAGTCCTCTCTGGTGACAAGGTGTCCGGAATAGAGGGTCTACCAAATCTCAAAGGCCATTTGACCACAACATTATACAGTGAAACCACTCTAATCCGACACTCAATAGGACCCGAGTATAATGTCGGATTATTAGGAGGTTGTCAGATTATGGAGTACCTCTTACCATACTTTAATATGGTGACTGTACCTTATTAGACAGTCAGATTAGAGAGAATGTCAGATTATAGAGGTGTTGGATTACAGAGGTTTCACTGTACGTACATAAGTACACAGCTCTGGAACCTCACACCTTGTATACTGTCCGTAAATCCTGGACCATTGAGGCTCCGCTGTATTCCTACCTATACATTTATGCTTTATCCTCAACCCACGTACATAGTGATGTCAAAAGAAGTGGAACCTCCGTAATCTGACATCTCTATAACCCAACATTCTCTCTAATCTGACCACCACCAAGAGAAGAAGAGAGAGGAAGGCCCACAACAGCCACCAAACAAGATTAACATTGCATGATTTAACATTTGACAGT
Organism: Halisarca cf. caerulea; assembly: GCA_963170055.1. Taxonomy (NCBI): domain Eukaryota; kingdom Metazoa; phylum Porifera; class Demospongiae; order Chondrillida; family Halisarcidae; genus Halisarca; species Halisarca cf. caerulea. The sequence continues at coordinate 1,136,574 of CAUJGJ010000125.1, forward strand.
AACAACAACAATTATGTAGTATGGTAGTTGGTTAGTTTGTTTGTTTGTTTGTAACCAATTACTGGGCCCCCTGAAAAGTAGCCACCGGGCTAAGTGGGTGTCCCAGTCTAAATAACCAATCAATCAATCAATCAATCAATCAATCATCTTATGTTGTACAGGCACCATATTACAGAATGCAAGAGTCACTCCTTAATCCGACAACCTCCTAAACTGGTATTTCTTAAACCCCATTGAGTGTCGGATTACTCACTTTTCCACTTTAATCCTGCTCATGTTCAGCACCAGGTCCAAGTCCTCTGTGGCCAGGCTCTTGTGGTATATTTCAGAGTACATCTTACGGACTCTATTCCACCACACGCCATTGGGTGAGTCCTTTATCAGCTGCACAGGCATACACATGAGAAAAACCTCATAAGCACAGGTGACAGGTGACAGGTACATGTATGTAAGTATTGTACGTATGTAACTATTGTATGTATGTAAGTATTGTACGTATGTAAGTATTGTATGTATGTAAATATTGTACGTATGTAAGTATTGTACGTATGTAAGTATTGTATGTATGTAAGTATTGTATGTATGTAAATATTGTACGTATGTAAGTATTGTACGTATGTAAGTATTGTATGTATGTAAGTATTGTATGTATGTAAGTATTGTACGTATGTAAGTATTGTACGTATGTAAGTATTGTACGTATGTAAGTATTGTACGTATGTAAGTATTGTACGTATGTATGTAAGTATTGTACGTATGTAAGTATTGTACGTATGTAAGTATTGTACGTATGTAAGTATTGTACGTATGTAAGTATTGTACGTATGTAAGTATTGTACGTATGTAAGTATTGTACGTATGTAAGTATTGTACGTATGTAAGTATTGAATGTATGTAAGTATTGTACGTATGTAAGTATTGAATGTATGTAAACATTGTACGTACGTATGTATGGACACATGCTAGTGTGACAAGGAAAGAATGCAATAAAATAATAATGGCAGTGTAATAGCAATATTCAGACCAAAAACTACACTCATGTGTACGTGAGTACGCATCAGTGAAGTGAGTGTAGTGATAAACTGACTATGAAATACATAACTATAATGAAACCTACAAGCCGTCATATTTTAAATATCTATGGCTAGAACGGCCTTACAAAAGCAGTGAACTTTGCATGCATTCAAATCATAACTACGTATATACCTACGAATGTACGTAGGTACGTATATCGTACAAGATACACACACATACACACACATATGCACACATACGTACACACATGCACGCATGCATGCACGTACACACGCATGCACGCACACACACGCACATGCTCACACACACACGCGCATGCACGCACACACACACACACACACACACATACACACACACACACACACACACACACACACACACACACACACACACACACACAGGTATGTACATAACACACACCCCATAGAGTTCAGCCTCCAGTTTCCACACATCTGACATTTGACTTTCGGTAAGTGTAGGAGAGACAGAAGGAGCACTCTTAATTTCTGACACCAGCACTTCTTTTCCTAAAGCAGAAGGTTTGTGCTTGCCTGGCATCTGTGATGGTGAGTTCTTCGAAGATGGTGGCTGAATAGAGGAGCCCTTTGATGACTGAGGTTGAGATTGGAAATACTGTGAGTGACCTCGGACAATTTCAAAACAAAGCGGTTTGATAGCAATCGATTTTGCTAAGTGAAATTTGGGAGTATTAATGACCTCTGGTAAACCATATACAATTAGACACATTTGATCCTGTAACAGACGTATTACGTCATCATTCTTTCTCTGCAGTTTTCGGAAGAGAATGATAAGAAACGTGAATCCATTTATACATACGTACATATGTACTGTATGTACTACCCACCAAAACTGTGATGAACTGAGCAACTGCCCATTTTCATATGCACATGTGCGTACAATACACACCCACACCCACACCCACACCCACACCCACACACACATACACACATATACACACACATGCATGCATACACACGCACACACACATGCACACACACACACACACACACACACACACACACACACACACACACACACACATCACCCAGAAGATATACATGAGTGGTCCGTGCAGAATTTTGTCATGCGTATAAACGTGGGTGTTGCATGTAGCCACCTACCCACTATGCAAATATTCTATGAATACTCTGTGAATCAATCAATTAAATTCCCAGATGTACACGCATGAAAGGTGCCTGACTACAAACAGTTCTACTCACAACATCCCAGGTTGGCTCCACGAAGAGACAGAGCAGTGTTGGTCCACTCGGTAGGCTCTCCCTCAGCAACACACTGATAAACTCCTGTATCTTCCCACTGCTGACTCTTCTTATCTTCCTCTGTGGTGATCCATGAACAAACCCTCTCACTTCCACCTGAAGCACATTAAGTACAATATGTACATACGTACATATGTACATACATATATGCATGTACATGCATTCAAATGGCTAAGACACATCTGATTTCTCTTATAGCAGGCTAAATATGTATTAGGACAAAGTACATATGTATGTACGAACTTAATTATGGTATGTACTCAAGTACAAGAGACAAAAACAGACCAGCAAACAGACACAACAGAATGGCCAACAGTCAAAACAGACCAGTCAACAGACACAACAGAACGGCCAACAGTCAAAACAGACCAACCAACACAATGATAATACCTCAATAAAGCAGCCAACTACTACAACAGCCTCTGTGTTTAGTCCCAAGGGTGACCTTCATACACAGGCAAATACGTATGTTTTAGTGCAGGTACATGTCTAGTTAACACCAGTCTACCACTACAATACAAACACCTGGTCAGTGAAGACACAAAACCAACACCAAATGCAACACTAGAGGGAGCAGGTTAGGTGTGCTGAGTGCACACACAAGTACTTCTTCTTCCCCATTATTTACGTACATATGTAAGATGTCATCGTGATAAGTAGTGGCACATGTAACAGTCCAGCACCTCACTTAGTGCAATATCCACTCAGGGGTTCATTTAGGGGGGGGGGGGGGGGTTGCTGCTCCCTCAATAGAATTTTGCCACCCTTTGATATTGTAGAACCATGCTATGAGTACATGCATGTACACTTATGCACATACACAGATACAAAGCGTCATCCCCTTGTTTGCTGTAAGAACACCTTTCACACTCACACACACACACACACACACACACACACACACACACACACACGCACACACACACACACACAACTGATGAAGGCCTGCCATTCAGTATGCCACAATTCATACAAAAGGTTAAGAATATAAATATTCATTTTTACTGAAAGTTATGGAAATGGGAAAGCATGAGTGCTTTATGAATGAATAGCTGAATACAGTCAGCATCTGATGCAACTGACCTCTTTAAGAAGTGCAGAGCAAAGTATTTTGGTGTGTGTGTGTGTGTGTGTGTGCGTGTGTGCGCGTGTGTGTGCGTGTGTGTGTGTGTGTGTGTGTGTGTGTGTGCGCGCGCGTGTGTGTGTGTGTGTGCAAGCTTGTGCATGTTGGGGGGGGGGGGGGGGGGGGGTACACCCTACAAATTTGCACCATCCACTACAAACACACACACACACACACACACACATACACACACACACACACACACACACACACACACACACACACAGAAAGAGAGAGAGAGAGAGAGCCACAAACACAGACACACACCAGTTCATTCTTCGAAATTGCAAGGTTGGAGACCAAAGATTTGAAGCCCATTTGATGAGCAGCATTGATGTCTACTTGAACTGGTATTTTCCCTTTTCCCAAAACCGAATACAACTCATTCCTCAGAGTTTTCCCGGGAACGGGGGGCATTCTGTCTATCAGTGGTGCTTTTTTCTGCTTGTAATACGGCACAGGAGGAGGTGCGTAGTGTCGAGGTTGCCTCGAAGACGGCTGATATCTGAAGAATTTTCTCGGAGTTTGAGGATACATCGGGGGAAGCGGTTGGGGGGCCGCTCGCCTTACTTTACCCTTCTTTTGTTTTGCCACTAGCTTGGCAATGTGCTCGGTGGACGAGTCGGCCCTTCCAAAATAAGTCATTTCCCCAGTTGCTCCCAGTCCAGAGCTAATGACATCGGGAATGGAGTCGAGAAACGCTTGTAGCGAAGAGAAACCGAGTTCTTGATAAGGGATGAGTTTACCGGTCAAACTTCGATACTCTGACTGAATTCGTTTGGCAACAACTCCTCTGGGTGCTGACAGTAGAACAGATCGAAGCATTGACTTAGTTTTCCTCAGCAGTTCTGCTTTTTCGGCCATTTTGTTTTCGCCAGCACAGAGAGGACGAGGACAGGGCGTTTCGTTTCATTTCAGTGGATAGACGTACCGCCCCCGGCTACAATACCGCTAATTATGCATGCAGATCGAATATTTGCATGCATGCTAGATTACTTGCTAGATGGACCATTAGTCCAGCTGCTAGCCCTATACTTCTCGTACGGGGATGAAGAGCATGGAGGCCCGAGATCGATTTAAGTATATATACATATATATACATCAGGGGAGGCGGAAAGGAGGGGTCAGGGGGGTCTGTAGATCCACCAAAATAATACTGGGGGGTCATTGACCCTTCAAATCAAGTAGGTAGATCTTATATAATATGTCTTGTGTAATAACTTTTACAGGCTTATCCTGTCATTAGTTAATAACCAAAGTCATTGACAAGGGTAGGCGTCAATCATTACTGCTTATACAAAATCAGGATGAAATGAAGAATGTCAAGTATATGATGACATGTGTATAATATATATTTATAGCCGATGTGGTCGACCCCCCAAAGATCAGTAGTTTCCGCCACCCCTGTTAGCATATTACAATATATATAGCAGTAGTCTCGGATCCAGACCCACCTTATAAGCTCTGCATGTGACATCATATACGCACACCTTTGCAGCGTATGTATGATGTCACAGAGCGCACGGTGCATGGGTCGATCTGGTTCCGAGACTAATATTATAACAGCTAGACTATACATGATCCATATGCGATGCATACTATATGCGACATGCACATGCATTCGTGCTTGCATGCAGTCGGTATATATCCCACATGTATATCATTGGCTGCTGCATGCATGCATGGAGTATGATTCTTGTGTGATGTAATTGCTGCTATGTACTTGAAAGCTAAAAACATGCACTCGCGCGTGCACGTACGTACATATGTACATGAATTTCCCACATGGACCTTGACAAAGTTCATGCATACATGTCAGGTGAAAACAGTTATATTGGACATAACATAAGAGCTGTACAAGTGGAGAGTTGTCATATACACGGTAAACTGAAAACACTCAATTAGAAAATAATTTAATGAAATGAACTACAACTTCAAACTAAACAAACACAGAACACACAGTCAACAACAAAATATGTATATAAACAGAAAAACAATTCTCAAAATACTGTACTATGAAACACATGACAAATTGTGGTCTTTGTTTTGAATCAGCTGTGCATTGAAGTTGTGAATTGAGTAGCTAGCTAGCTGTGCGTTGTCAGGGAGCATTTCATATCAGAGTAAATGGTAGTGGATTGGCTAGCTAGCTTGACGCCTTGTTACTAGCATGGTCAGTCCGTGGTTGCTGCACAATCCGAGAACTGCAATTGGATCAAATATGACTGGTTTTGGCTCGTGATAAGGCTCCTCGGCTTCTCGCCCCAGCCTCCCTCTTTGGTTCTTCCCCCACGTGTACACTTGACCATCTACAGTGAGAAAATGGTTATTATTATACTTATATATATATATATATATATATATATATATATTATTATTATTATTGTTATTAATTATTACTATGCATATTTACATACACTGTGGAACTTCTGTAGTCCTACACCTCTACAATCCAGCATTCCCTCCATTCTGACCATCTTGTGAGCTGTAGTCCCCATAATATTACTGAAGGTATGCTAAGAGTCGCTCTAACAATCCGACAACCTCTGTCGCAATTTTGTTGCTCACAGAGTGTCAGATTATACCACAGAGGTTCTACTGTACTAATTAAAATAGTATCATGACACAATAATAACAATAATGAACTGCCCATTATTATTATTATTATTATTATTATATAGATATATTATGGGGCAAAGTGATGAGATACATGAAAAAGTGATTATTATTATTATTATTATATTGTGGTAGCTGATGTATAAAGGAGATTGGCTGACAAATACTGTGGAACTTGCTTAACAAGGATGTGCGTACCTAATGCACACTCCTGGATAATAAGTACTCCTCATTCTGCCCCTGTGTATACCTCATATACATAAACCAACTCCGATACTAATTACCTCTGACAAATACGTACAATATACACATTTTGTGTCCTCTTCGAGGTACGTACTAAGCAAGTTCCATTGTGTGAACATATGTAGTGCTGCTTGTGTAATTCCCTTAGAGGGAGGGGTGAGGTATTAGCAAATTGAGAAGGGTGCGAATCATGGTTGATCTGCACTCCTTTTCCGTTCACAAACGTAGCAGAATCCAGCCAATCTGACGGCATCTACTCCCCATGAATGTGCCAGATAAACCAGGTGATGGATAAATCAGGTAGAAATGCATACAGTTGTGTGACAGGGACTCACAACAGAGCAATGGACAAATGAGGTTCCCAGATATATCAGATGTGACTGCATATAATCGGCCCTGCACCCCTTCCCCTAAAAGCAAATTTTGAATTCAACACTGATTCTTATTTCCCAGCATCCCTGTCATTCATACACTGTCAGATGTACACATATTAACGCACCACCACTGGTAGCAACGGTGAAGGCATCACCACAAGACACCTTGGTGATGTTCTCATAGACAATGGCTTCCACACACTTAGGAGATCCCCCTCCATCGCCCTCGTATCCCAGCTGACCATAGCTGTTAGCTCCACAACTGTAGCATCTTCCCCTAGCTGCAACAAAAAGAAAGAGCATTACACCCTCGCGACAACCCACATAAGAACACATGTGTGATATAAGTACCTACTGTACCTACTGTACCTACAGTACCTACAGTACCTACAGTACCTACAGCGCCTACGTACCTACAGTACCTACAGTACCTACAGTACCTACAGCGCCTACAGTACCTACAGTACCTACAGCACCTACAGTACCTACAGCACCTACAGTACCTATAGTACCTACAGCACCTACAGTGCCTACAGTACCTACAGCACCTACAGTACCTACAGTACCTACAGCACCTACAGTACCTACAGCACCTACAGTACCTACAGCACCTACAGTACCTACAGCACCTACAGTACCTACAGCACCTACAGTACCTACAGCACCTACTAAACTAAAACAGTGTGTCAAGTCAGAAAGAAGGAAAGCTCAAGTTGATAGTGCCTCCAATCTCAGTTTGCCCGACCACTTGTCCAAAGCCACTGAACTGGCCAAGGACAAAGGATCCTCCAACTGGCTAACTGCAATGCCTCTTGAGAAGTACGGATTCTCTCTCACCAAAAGTGAGTTTCGTGATGCCATAAGTCTGAGGTATGGATGGATGCCAGAAAGAATGCCTTCGACATGTGTATGCAGCGAAAGCTTTACCATTGACCATGCACTGAGCTGCCCACGAGGAGCACTACCAACCATTCGCCATAACGAGATCAGAGATCTGACTGGCACTCTGCTAACAGAAGTATGCCCCGATGTTAGCTTGGAGCCCGCTCTTCAACCTCTCACTGGTGAAACACTGACCCTCATCTCATCCAACCATCAAGATGAAGCAAGAGCTGACATCGCAGCGAGAGACTTCTGGACCAATGGACAGAAAGCATTTTTTGATGTAAAGGTATTCAACCCTTTTGCTAAGTCCAACCAGAGGTTCTCACTTGCAGCATGTTTCAGCCACCACGAGAAATCTAAGAAGAGGGCATACGAACAGAGGATTATCGAGGTAGAACATGGCTCATTCACCCCCTTAAGGTTCAGCACCACCGGAGGCATGGGGAGACAGTCCACCATCTTCTACAGTCGTCTAGCCTCCCTACTCGCAAAGAAGCGACATCAACCGTACAGCACAACAATGGGCTGGCTTCGATGCCACTTGTCATTCTCATTGCTTCGCTCATCAATTCTCTGCATCCGAGGCTCCAGATCAAGTCGCCATGTGATCCCACGATTCCAGTGAATCAATGGTCAATTAATGTCTGACTATTTCAGTATATCAAATATTATCTATCTATTTCTGCATGTTTATGACAATATTTTTTCCTATACAGTTACTCCATCTGTAATTATTATTTTCTATTTTATAGTATTGTTTGATAATAACTGTGAACAGTAAAAAAAAAAAAAAAAAAAAAAAAAAAAAAAAAAAAAAAAAAAAAACAGTACCTACAGCGCCTTCAGCGCC
>CAUJGJ010000125.1:1155000-1170000 GCA_963170055.1 Halisarca cf. caerulea
GAATTAGACGAGGAATTAGAAAAAAATCAATGAATTGAAGCATGGATTACCTAAAATGTGACTGTACCTGAAGTACAGGGTACTTTGAATAGGTCTAGTTGTTTTGTACGCGCGTCTTTTATCCCTCGCTTCTCTTTGACCCAGGTGAGCTGGGAAGATAAGGATGGCGCCAATCTACAACTTACAGGTGGACCGATATTCCTTCGCATCTGTCTCCTGGGTCAATTGGGGTACTCCGATCTGAAGGTGCCAACCTTCCCTGTCTCATTCGAACAGACATCGAAGTATGAACGAGTAAGTAAGAGCATAGGGGTTTGAGTATCTATGGTAAGAGGGACTGAGCATAGATAATCTATACATGAGCCATTGCAGGTGTTTGTGAGTGTTTGTATTTGGATGAATAGTGATGGATAGTTGGATAAACAGATGACATCATGAATGAAAGGATAGGTGGATACATACAGATGATATCTTTGTGCATCTGTGTACGTAGGTGGATGGATTGGTTGATGGATATATATTCTTAGTTGCAGACATTGTGTTTTATGTAGACTCTGTATATGTATGTAGTATGGAGAGTCTGTGATTTTTGCTTGAGCCGATAACCCCATACGTGTGTATGTTATGAGCAATTTGTGTTTTTCAAGTCTAGAATGTAAGTACATTCAAATGCCTCTATTACGGGCTTACCTGTCTTACAGACTCCAAAATTATTGCACAATACCCAGGTTTGTCTGCCATTTTAGTATTTTTACAAGAGCATTTCCTTGAGAACAGTAATCAGTCCCCCACAGACAATAGAATCAGGTGCTATTGTCTTTGACTAGGTCAAAACCAGTAGACCATTGTATCCATTCTAATGACAGGAACACTTACATACGTATTAGATACATTGCTTATAATGAACACATTGTAAGGAATTGTGTATTGTTCCAACATACGGACTTTTTTAACTTATGGACGGGTCCGGTCCCGAAGTGTCTGTAATAGAGGAGTTTGAGTGCAGTGTGTATGTACATGTGTATGTAAATACGTATGTGTAGCATCAATTAATGCTAAAATGTGTGGGCGTGTGTATGTATTTGTGTGTGTACATACGTATGTGTGTGTGTGTGTGTGTGTGTGTGTGTGTGTGTGTGTGTGTGGTGTGTGGTGTGTGTGTGGTGTGTGTGTTTGTGTGCATATGCAGTGTTCTCGCCAGCCCTTTTAAGCAGGGCGGGCCACCCTCCTCAAATTTTGGCTTAAACCATTTTTTTAACTACTTTTAATAGAGTCATTCCTTCTTTGTTCAGATACTTTGAGTGAATTGATTAGGTAAAACTGACACTGTGTCTGTGTATGGAGTGAAACCATCATATGGCAGCTGTGCACTAGCCTACTACTTGCTTACGCAAATGCCACCCTCTTTCATGTCTTCTCTGGTGACCACCCTGCATATGTGTGTGTGTGTGGTTTGAATGTCACACGTACATCACATGTTATCATCACCTGTTCAGGTTTACACCAACTGCAGAGATCCATCACTGATCCAAGAAGTCATGAGAGGTAAAGTAACAGCTCTGACTTGGGGGGGGGGGGGGGGGGGGAGGGGATCACTGTTTGTTTGCATGTGGATGCACATGCATACCTACACCATTTTGTATGTGTGAATACTGTAAATGTATGTACGTACATACGTACGTACGTATATACAGTACATACACAGATTAGTTGTACATACGTACATTTGTATGTGTGTGTGTGTGGTTCTAATTGTGCGCATATGTACATATGTACGTAAGTATGTTAGCACCATAGTCGCACGTTGTCCAGACTATGCAATTCTGCTTCATTGGGAGGACTGAACCACAAGGAAGGAAGCGAAGTAGGTACAGTGGAACCTCTGTAAACCAACACCTCAATAATCCAACATTCTCTCTAATCTGATCATGTTCAGGGAATGGTCACCATGTTCGATTATACAGTCACACCTAGTTTATCCGACACTGGTTTATCCGAAAACCTCATTTATCCGACACTCCACTGTGAATCACCACCACCACTCTGTGTATAATTTACCCTGATTTATCCAACACCTGGTTTATCCAACACCTGGTTTATCTGACACATTCTATGGGGAACAAACGTGGTCGGATAAACCAGGGCCCACTGTACATTCTTAGAAACACCAGATAATCTGACAGTGTCTGTAATCTGACATCTGTCTTGATGCCAATGGAGTGTTGGCTTATGAAGGTTCCACTGTAGCAATCTGGGCTATGTGTGGCTACGCACACTCATGTACATACGTATGTATGGGTAACAGGTGAGCTAATGGTATTTGAATGATCGCTCATTGGTAGAAACACATTTATGTTGCCATTGGTTACTCTTGCATGTTCATTTCCCTCATTTGGTCCACAGGGGAACATGTGCGAATTGAAATGATACAAGTGAATGATGATTATCAAGGTACACACACACACGCGCGCACACACACACGCACACACACACACACACACACACACACACACACACACACACATACATACACACACACACACACACACACACACACATACACACACACATACACACACACACACACATACACACACGCACGTGCGCGTACACACACACACACACACACACACACGCACACACACACACACACACACATACACACACACACACACACATACACACATGTACACACACACACACACACACACACACACACACACACACACACACACACACACACACACACACACACACACACACGTACGTACATCCACACGGTGAATGTGTGTGCGTATAGGTACAGTTACTTTGTACATGCTTCAAGTTGCTATGGTGTTCACATTTAGCTGAAGGAGTGATTGATGTTCCTTTCCTTCAATGAATCCAGGAGGGAAGATTGTTGCCAGATATGAAGGACCGCTGAACTCATTTCTCTTTGAATTTGGTAAAAATAGACAAACTGAAGATAGGGAATCACCAACTGTGGGAAATAGAAGAATTGTAATGAACAAGTCACGTAAATATGAGGTGTGTGCTTGTAGGTATGTATGTGTGGTGGGGAACATTTACCCAAATGTGTGGTGTGTTTGAGCATGTGTGTAGTGTGTGTATTGATGGATGGAGAATGGCTGCCCCTCAGCCACAGGCGGATACATATGGTACAAATCATGTGTGCATGTTTGTATATCACAAGTTACAGTATACCAGCTGTGATTTTAAAGGATTTATGCATGTGCATACTGTTTGTGACAAAACATGTCCCAAGACCACCAGAGACTTAAATGGAAGGATCACCTGTCTACAAAGACCAGTGTAGGCCGGTCCATGGGTTACCTCAGTGGAATTAGTTCACCCTTGTGTGGATACTACCTGTCTACAGAGACCTCTAAAACTTGTACCCCTTTTGTGGTCTTATTGGATGAGTTTTACTGTAAATACCCCTGCATGTAACAGTCATGAATCTGAAATCCAAAATTTAAGATACAGAACCCTGACATACAGCAAGTAGAAATGAGATCCTGATGTACAAAGTACGTAAATACAGGGGGAAATGTTTAATATACCACAGTTGTTTTCACAACATTTTGGCATATTAGCCAATCCGTTGTATGCAGTTAAGCTATAATTATGAAAGTCATAAATTTGTTGCAAAAACGTGGCATGCTAAGCTATTACATATTTATCGTTTGTCACTGTAATAAAATAATGTGTTAATCCAGCACCCTTGCTAATCCAGCACCCTTGCTAATCCAGCACACTTGCTAATCCAGCACCCTTGCTAATCCAGCGCCCTTGCTAATCCAGCTCCCTTGCTAATCCAGCACCCTTGCTAATCCAGCGCCCTTGCTAATCCAGCGCCCTTGCTAATCCAGCGCCCTTGCTAATCCAGCGCCCTTGCTAATCCAGCGCCCTTGCTAATCCAGCACCCTTGCTAATCCAGCGCCCTTGCTAATCCAGCTCCCTTGCTAATCCAGCGCCCTTGCTAATCCAGCGCCCTTGCTAATCCAGCGCCCTTGCTAATCCAGCGCCCTTGCTAATCCAGCGCCCTTGCTAATCCAGTGTACGTACGTATGTAGTTCAGTGAAACAAACGCAGCTGGATTTAAAGGGACACTGCCATCAAAAATCAAATGGGGTTCAAAACGTAGTAGATGGTATAAAACTAACTAGGGTGCTGTAAAAGCGTCATGCATATTACCGTTTGGGAGAAATTCGAATAAGAAGGGTTTTGTGATTATCTCCATTCCCGTGTGTATGTACGTATGTGTGCATAGATATGTATGTATGTAGGTATGTATGTACATGGTTGCGGTGTACTTATGTACGTATGTACGTATGTGAGTATACAAACGTATGTGCACATATTACATATGTCTTGTATTCAGTACATGTTTGTACTCTTGTTGATGTCTTCTCAATCCACTGCATTTGGGTTGATGTCATATACAGTGTACGTATGTGTTGATCCGCCAACCCCACTAATCCAACATAAAACTGACATTCCCAATTGTGGCAGATTAGAGAGGTTTCATTGTACAGTAGAACTGGATAGTAAGTGCCCTCAAAGGAAGGCAAAATACCTTAGAGCAGGAAATTTTTGCATCATAAATTTTCACAAATCTAAGTAAAACTAATTTTCGCGAGTTTTATTTTTATGATGTGAAGATTTCTATTTTATTCTAAAAAAGATTTTTATTTGGGTGTTTTACGTTTTCAAGTTGTTTGTGTCTATTTCCAGACTGTTCCATGTTCAGATTATGCTTTCACTGAGCTCCACGCTCCATTCTTTGAAGAATCTTGTTATAGCGTGCTGTTTTCTCGACTCTAGTGCGTATGTGGCGGAATTTTTGCGGTATAAATTTTGCAAATCCATACAGTTTGCAAATATAGTGAAAATATTACCTCGTGAAAATTTCCCACTCTACGGTAGGTGCTCACTATTAGAGGTACTTACTATCCAAGGTGCTTTCAATGGTATTGCATGAGGTAGGGACAGAGCAATGAGTACTTACTATCCAGGAGTACTCACTAACCCAGGTACTTACTATCCAGGAATACTCACTAACCCAGGTACTTACTATCCAGGAGTACTTACTAACCCAGGTACTTACTATCCAGGAGTACTCACTAACCCAGGTACTTACTATCCAGGAGTACTCACTAACCCAGGTACTTACTATCCAGGAGTACTCACTAACCCAGGTACTTACTATCCAGGAGTACTCACTAACCCAGGTACTTACTATCCAGGAGTACGCACTAACCCAGGTACTTACTATCCAGGAGTACGCACTAACCCAGGTACTTACTATCCAGGAGTACTCACTAACCCAGGTACTTACTATCCAGGAGTACGCACTAACCCAGGTACGTACTTACTATCCAGGAGTACTCACTGACCCAGGTACTCACTAACAAAGTTTGACTGTACATATGTACATATATATTGTGGTATTATGGGAGAAGTATTGTCTGACCTACAGAATCCTCCCATCCTCCACTTCAATACGATGATGTCCATCACTGAGACCATCATTCAGTCTCCCATCGATGTGATATGGGGTACACCCCAGCAATCAGGTGACCCTTCTGCTGAGTCAGCAGTTGTGACACCCAACAAGACCACTCAGGCTAAACAAAAGATGAGGTCTACCACTCCTCGCATCAAACAGGAAGTGACATCACAGGTTGAACCAAATCAGGTGTCCTCACAACAAGGGCATTCCATTCGCAGCATGCTTCGCCCTGACGGGCTGTCAGACTCCAGTCAAGATGGTACTACAGGTGTGGCTGTGGGTGTGGCTGTATCATCTCCAGGGACACATGAGAAGCCCAAGCCAACATCTACAACTGCTGCAAACCCGATAAAGCACCTACCAAAGGTCACTTACTCACCTCACAGGAGTGCAAAGCACACCAAACCAGCTTTACAACCAACAGATGGCGATTCCATTGGACCTCACTGCTATGATTGTTGTCCAAAGAAGCTTACCAGCTCTCAGGAAAGGCAGATGGTTGAAGCAGACATAGAAGAGAACTTTCTGCTTTCTCACAGTGAAAAACCTCCTTTTGTTGTGAGACATGTTGATGATGATCTAATATCCAAGAGGGACTTTCCCAAACTCTTGCGAAGGGATCCACCGAAGTTTACATCAAGCACTCACTACACTTCTCATACACCCAACAGAGGACATGGGGTTGTGCCAAGAACTTCAGTACAGGGTTCACACAGGGAGGAGCTTTATACAGGAGAAACTTTGTCTCACCATTATGAACAGTATGTTACAGACTTGGATCATGCAAGGGAAATTCCCCAGTTTTCTCGTTCTTTGAGATCGTTTCCTCCATCATCCAGAAAGACAGCAAGATACATGAAACCAATGCACACGCCTCAACCTAAACCCTCATCAAGGAATCCTCGTGGTGCAATGCAACCAACTGGTGTTTGTGTGGAATCTGAAGACTCAGAATTGTCCCAGGAAGATGACCGGGAGGTCATTGAGGTTGCCAGACTACAGGCAGAGCCCGGAAATGTGCGTATGAGAGCTCAGAGCCCTTCTAGAATTCTCCGGGAAAGAATTAGTCACTTGATGGAGCAGTGCTGTGAGCACATGGTGAGGGATCCACCTGTATTTATTCTTCCTACTCAGCATAGAGAACTTACTGTGCGTAGAACTGTAGTACTGTACATATGTACGTACATACACGTATGTACGTACCTATGCATGCACATGTGAATGTCCCCCTTGAGATATATTCTGCAGCACACATGCACACCTGCAGGAATTGCATATCTACATATTCTTAAGCCTGCTTGAGTGGTCTGAAATAGCCTCAGATACCTACCACCTTATGAAGCCCTAAAACTGAAATTTTCCATATGGTGCAGTATGTCCACAGTCCCACTAGAACTACATACTTCTATGATACCACGTACGTACGTAAGTACATACGTATCGCCCCACTTACACCACTACACTGTGTTATTGCCCCTTCACCCTCTGATCAATCATTTGTGTGAAGGAAGCCTTGGAAGGTATGTACGTACATACTCTTATGTGTACGTACAATTGTATGCACATACGTACATATTCACGACTCTCAGTGTGCGTCTGTCATGTGACTTGTATTGTACCTGTATATTCAGTACAATGTGGATAGCGCTGGAGAGGATGATACCAGTGCAGAAGAACAACAGTTGCGGTATGTTCGTGCGTCAATCGATGAGTCTGTGAACCTGTTCATATGCACATACATATGTGTAACTCACAGGGTATGCACGCGGTATAGAATATCTATGATTTAGGTAAGTGTGTGCTACAAGTTAATGCATAAAAGTTTGATCGAAAATAAAGGTACTCAAAACAATTTATCGATCCGTTCACACTCCCAGCGGTTGCGATTGATGGGTCTTGACTACCTCTGTACCTGATGTGGGCTTATGTAGATCTATACAAGGAATGAAGCGTTGTCTGAATTACTTCATCCAGTAGAGTGGGGTTTGTTTCAGGAAGTCAAATATTTGCCTTGTCGCCCTCCATTTTCAACAGCCATTACAGTCATGGCAGCTACTCCCACATCCATTCCAATTTCCAATTTTTCAGCGAGGTTTTAAACTTTGCTCTCAGCTAGTTTTACTGGATTTGTAAATTTGTAATTTGCACAAGAGCAAACCTCTAGTATGTACATCTTCAACTAGTTTTCAAATGCTAACTGTCCTTAAATTTCCCCTTTGTTAAGCATAAGGCCATTTTAAGGCAGAATAACATTCAAACTACTGCATTCTCTATCAGCAGCTGTTCTGTTGCATAACGTCATTGGAAATGGCTGCAATCCCAATATTTGCCCCTCCCTCTGAAATTTCCTAGATCCATCCCTGATATGTACGTACGTACGTACATACGTATATAGTACATACGTATGTACGTACATATTATCAACACATTATGTACACATCTCGTGTTCTAATGCTGTAGTGGAACCTCCAAATAAAGGACACATTGGGACAATTCTGTTTGTTCTTTGTAAGGAGGTTGTCCTCTTTGGGAGGTCCATAATGTATTAGAACTATAGGGTATAAGGACTCTTAGGGAGGATGTATTTTGGGACCTTAAGCCTTGTTCCTTGTAGAGAGGTTTATTATACTGTGTCCTTATTTGGAAGAGTCCACCCCTGGAGGTTCCACTATGCCTCATTTCTCCATCAGAAAACAGTTGCATCGTTCAAACCTTCACATCTTATTTCTATTGCTTTATGATGTCCATATGCACTCCACTGTATGTACGTATGTGCACTGAATGTATGTACGTATGTGCACTGAATGTATGTGCGTATGTGCACTGAATGTATGTGCGTATGTGCACTGAATGTATGTATGTATGTGCACTGAATGTATGTATGTATGTATGTGCACTGTATGTACGTATGTACGTATGTGCACTGAATGTATGTATGTATGTATGTGCACTGTATGTACGTATGTATGTATGTGCACTATGTTGGTACATGTACCTTATCACACCTCTCACTGCACACCCACTACACCTCTCACTGCACACCCACTACACCTCTCACTGTACACCCACTACACCTCTCACTGCACACCCACTACACCTCTCACTGTACACCTCTCACTGTACACCCACTACACCTCTCACTGTACACCCACTACACCTCTCAATGTACACCCACTACACCTCTCACTGGACACCCACTACACCTCTCACTGTACACCCACTACACCTCTCACTGTACACCCACTACACCTCTCACTGCACACCCACTACACCTCTCACTGCACACCCACTACACCTCTCACTGCACACCCACTACACCTCTCACTGTGCACCCACTACACCTCTCACTGCACACCCACTACACCTCTCACTGCACACCCACTACACCTCTCACTGCACACCCACTACACCTCTCACTGGACACCCACTACACCTCTCACTGCACACCCACTACACCTCTCACTGTACACCCACCACACCTCTCACTGTACATCCACTACACCTCTCACTGTACACCCACTACACCTCTCACTGTACACCCACTACACCTCTCACTGTTCACCCACTACACCACTCACTGCACACCCACTACACCTCTCACCGTACACCCACTACACCTCTCACTGGACACCCACTACACCTCTCACTGGACACCCACTACACCTCTCACTGTACACCCACTACACCTCTCAAGTACGTATGTACAGACAATATGTACACATGTACTGTACATTTGTGTGCATGTTGATGTGCAGTATTTGTACTGTATTAAGTTTACTTAGAACATCCAAATACATACGTACGTACTGTACATAGTAAATGTGTAGATAACTGTGTGTAGGTACAGTATACTGTATGTGCATACTGTTTGTGTGTGTGCATGTACAGACATACGTGCAGCACATGTTTTTCTTTACTCTGTGTTATGTAGGACCTCTTTGGCAGCGGAAAGAAGTGTGCCCTCGAAAAAGCATCTTAAGAAAAGGTATGTACTTTTGTGTGAGAGTGTAGATGTTTGCTTTTTGTCAAGTGCTAGTACACACAGACACACATTTGTACGAGGTCAAGCTTAGATATGCATTTTGTGGCGTCTACACTTGTGTGTACTGTAGGTACATATGTGTATAAGTTTGGTTTGTTGAGAGCCACTGGAGTAGCAGCAGATTTGCTGGTTTCCCACTGCTTGAAAATGAATGCGAACATTTGAGCTGTGAGACTGAAGAATTCGTTAGCTCAATGCAGTGTGTAGGTGCCGATGGCTTTTGTGCTTTGAGCAGTAGCACAAGCTGAAACTTGGGTACAGTTAGTATCGTAAATCATGACAAGATTGTGTGCGTAGTAAATTGCAATTCAGTGCTATTCACAATATGTTGGAATTAAAGCATTGCAAATTTATAGATTCCACAGTAAGAATGAACTAGAACTTCCATAATTGTGTCATGAAACATTGCGCAAAGGAATTTTAACCCACAAAAGCAGTGGTTTTTTACACGAAATCTACATACATACATACTCATGAACGATCAGCATTTCAAAGTGATTGTTTATTCCTCACATTTCTCTCCGGGTACATGGCATAAGCTACTCCATTTGCACAAGTTGAGTGAGAATTACTTTCAAAATGCTAAACATGAACCACATACAATTTGGATTTTTGGTATTGTAACATGTACAGTATGCAGAGGGTGGACATGTATTGATTTGCATAGCTGATGTGGGTACAGTACGTACATACATATGTATATGCAGTATGCATGTATGTTACATACTGGGTGTGATAGCTGCTATGTACTGTACAGCAGTTAATGCCTGTAGTGCAAGTAATCCTCAGGCTGTGAGCACCCTTGAAAATAGGTTAATAACCTCCAACATTGACCTGGGGTGGTTCTTGGAGCATTGCTTCATGGCTAGCATTTAGACTTGTGTTTACTTTATCATTGTGGTCCTAATGGAGTCAATTAGGGGGAGGGGAACCCTGTGTGGGTAGGTTATATGCTAGAACCTGTGTACTTCAGTCATCTTTGAGGCACACACACTCTGTGGCTGTACTGTACATATGGGCAATTCATCAGGCAGGTGCCTTTCATACTTGCAGAGGCAGTTTGTTTAGGTACATCCTCAGCATGTTTTTGACTTGTGGGGTTGGCCATTCTTAGGATAGTGGCACTATCACCTCCTGCATCACTGTACTACGTTGTTGTGCCCCCCCCCCGATCCAGTTCCCTGCAAGAAACTCTGCCCATATAATACTGTGGAATCTCCAAATACAGGACACTTTAAATTAGGAGAACCTCTTCTGTTCTGTCCTTTGTAAGGAGGTTGTCCTCTTTGAGAGGTTCAAAATGTGTTGGAACTACAAATAGGGTGAAAAATTTGGGACATCACAAGTGTCCTTTGTATAGGGGTTGTCCTTAATTTAGAGATTTCACTGTGTGTACGGAGGTTTGACTGTATGTACAGAGGTTTGACTGTGTGTACGGAGGTTTGACTGTGTGTACGGAGGTTTGACTGTATGTACAGAGGTTTGATTGTGTGTACGGAGGTTTGACTGTGTGTACAGAGGTTTGACTGTATGTACAGAGGTTTGACTGTGTGTACAGAGGTTTGACTGTGTGTACAGAGGTTTGACTGTGTGTACGGAGGTTTGACTGTGCGACAGAGGTTTGACTGTGTGTACAGAGGTTTGACTGTGTGTACGGAGGTTTGACTGTGTGTACGGAGGTTTGACGGTATGTACAGAGGTTTGACTGTGTGTACAGAGGTTTGACTGTGCGACAGAGGTTTGACTGTGTGTACGGAGGTTTGACTGTGTGTATGGAGGTTTGACTGTATGTACAGAGGTTTGACTGTATGTACAGAGGTTTGACTGTGTGTACAGAGGTTTGACTGTGTGTACAGAGCGTTGACAGTGTGTACGGAGGTTTGACTGTGTGTATGGAGCGTTGACTGTTTTGTATACCGTGAAACCTCTAATCCGACACTCAATGGCACTTGAAAAAGTGTCAGTTTGTGAGGTTGTCAGCTTAATACGAGTAACTTTTAGCAAACAATATGGTGTCTGTACCTCATAAGATGGTTGGATTAGAGAGAATGTTGGATTAAAGAGGTGTCGGATTACAGAGGTTCCACTGTACTCACTGACATATTGCTACACACTGTTAAGAGCATAATAATGTTACTGTTGCTATGTTGACCCTGCGTGCAGCGTAACGGTGAAGGTCGGAGACGAGGATTACTGGTCCACCAGGATGGCTGAGTTCACAGGAAAGCCCAACAGAGTGGTTTTCGACGAAACCTTGGAGAAGATTTACGAAAGACTCTACAACCGTGCCAAGCAAATGGTATAATATACATACAGTACACAGATCATAGTAAACATGCACACACGTATATTTTATATATCATGCATGGCTGTTTTATTTTTCACATTTCTATATACTGATAGTATAATGTATGGTGTACTGTGTATCGTACATACGTATTAAGGCTGTGCTGTTCTTGCATGCATATATTGTGTGTCGCATGTTCTGTACAATCAAACATTATTGCATTATTTCGAATCATTAAATACCATGTATTGTTGGTCAATAGAAGTTATACACACATGCGGTCTATATAATTTATTACATTATTATTATTAATTATTGAGCTTTTATTCTATATGTACATGCATGCAGGATATATGTATACGTATACATGCATGTATACATCAAACTTGCATGCATGCATATTAATATATTATGCATGTATATATTATATTATATAGTTATAGTATATAAAATTGCAGGATTTTATATTATATAATGTTTTATATATAATATAGTCCACATGTACATGCATGCAATTTAAACATGCACCTGGTTGTATCAATATCCATGCATGCACTTATATACAGTATATATTGCATGCATGCATGGATCCGCCCGCAGGGTATTGCCCACATATGCATGCATGGGACAAGCAGTATAGCGTGTGCATGCATGCATAAATTTCAGCATAATATTATAAATACAGCAATATGAAGTTAGAATAAATTATAGGAAATTAAAGCAGCAGTGACAGAATAATTATAAGAATATTATGTTGAATATTAATGTACCACAATAGTTTTATATTACAATGATAGCATACTATAATTACGTACATCCCACTACATTAATATGTAGTACACAACACATGCACCAGTCAGTCTCCCATGCAGTGCAGGGGCAGGTTCACTAGGCAGTGAAGGCCTGCAAACCAGTGATGGCTCTGCCGAGAATGAGAGCATGTATGTCATGTGTTCCTATAGGCAGCAATAGAAAATACACCATTAAATTGTAACTGCATGAGAAAGAGAAAGAATAACTGTAGCAAATGCAAAGTTGGCATCATGTGCCGAGTACACCAACTCAGATATATGGTGAGGGGTACATACGCACACATGTGTGTGCATGTTTGTGTACACACACACACATACACACACACACACACACACACACACACACACACACACACACACACACAGTCACACACACACGAACACACACACACCCACCCACACACACACCCACACACCCACACACACACACACACACACACACACACACACACTTAAACACATTTAAACACACCCACATGTACCTTCGTATGTATTCACAGCTTCCAGGTTCATCACGTGTCTGATAACATGATATTCATCACTGACCCCATTGCCGCCCAGCATGTCCCTGGCCAACCGTGCTGCTTCAAGAGATTTGCCACAAGAGTTCCTCTTGATCAAGGATATCATTTCAGGGGGAGCTCTGGAGAAGGAATTGACTCTTCATTCATCCAAATATAAGCAGAAAGCATATGTGCACACCTGTATGTACTGGTATGTGTATGTGTGTGTGTGTGTACTGGTGTGTGTGTGTGTGTGTGTGTGTGTGTGTGTGTGTGTGTGTGTGTGTGTGTGTGTGTGTGTGTGTGTGTGTGTGTGTGTGTGTGTGTACTGGTGTGTGTGTGTGTGTGTGTGTGTGTGTGTGTGTGTGTGTGTGTGTGTGTGTACTGGTGTGTGTGTGTGTGTGTGTGTGTGTGTGTGTGTGTGTGTGTGTGTGTGTGTGTGTGTGTGTGTGTGTGTGTGTGTGTGTGTGTGTGTGTGCGTGTACTGGTGTGTGTGTGTGTGTGTGTGTGTGTGTGTGTGTGTGTGTGTGTGTGTGTGTGTGTGTGTGTGTGTGTGTGTGTGTACTGGTGTGTGTGTGTGTGTGCGCGCGCGTGTGTGTGTGTGTGTGTGACTCTTACCATACTTTAGTATGGTGACTGTACCTCATAAGATGGTTGGATTACAGAGATCTTACTGTACATGCCACTCCCACTGTACATGCCATTCCCACTGTACATGCCATTCCCCACAATGCACAAAAAGCAACTCACTTTCCCTCATCCTTGAGCCGTCCCACTTGGAGACAGGACTGCAGTCCAATTGATATCTGACAACACAAAATAACATTACGTGAAACCTACAACCAGTCATCTTAATGTTGTCATTATGCTTGCACCTAACATCTAACTGCGGCTCCAGGTGTGAAGTTACCAGTACAGTGTAACTTGCTTAGTACATACCTTGAAGGGGACACAAAATCAGTACTTGTTACTAATGGTACTTAATATCGGGGTTGGTCTATGTACACAAGGAGTCACTACCACACGATACACATGCACATACTTTCTATGTTTGCATTCGTGTGCATATTTCGCAAGTGAACATGAGCATACATCAGTAGCCCCTACAACTGTACTACGTGTTAAAGGTATTGTGTATATTAAGATGGCGTGCTGTGCACAGCAGTCAGTTCCTTGCTAAGCGACTGTGAGATAGCCAGTCACCACAGTGTATGGCACCACCGTGACACACCCCTTCCCCGCCTACTAGAAGAAAAATTATTCATCAAAGAAATTGTTGAGGTGTTCTCATAGCCTACCAAAACAGACCAGGAGCATGAATCTCACTGTTCTAACTAGCTAGCCCGTCCTGCAAATGCCCATGGGTGAGAGAAGTAGAGGACGGAGGATTTCTTGTCCGTAGGCACTTGCGGTACAGGGTAGCTAACATGCTAGACTAGAATATCACATAACAGTCTGAGAACTTGTGTAGTTCTGATTGTGTTCTTGGTAAGAAAGAGATGGAACACACATGTCATCCCAACCACATCCTCTGTAGAAGATGAAAAGGTCTGACATCACAACACAAATCATGCCACAATGCACCCAGGAAATTCTAAGAACACATACCAGGAAAAAAATAGGAAGTTAAAAGTAACGACAAGGAAACAAGAGAACGGTATTTACTGCTCAGGAGAGGACAACTGTGCACAGGGGAAACTCGTTACAACGAATCCCAGGGGACACTGAAAATTCTTTCACTGTGCCAGAAATTCACTACAACCAGTTACACCTTCATAGTAGAACATTAAATGGGTCACATGAATTAATTCACTATAATACGCAGAAATTCACAGTAA
>CAUJGJ010000125.1:1175000-1177500 GCA_963170055.1 Halisarca cf. caerulea
CACACAGCCACAGGGGGACAGACGGTGTGGTAAGAAACTGCTACACTGTGCAGGGTGAGTGGTGGTCTAAACAGGACACAGTGGACCCCCAGAAGTGGGGATTGCCAGGCACACAATGTGCAGTGAGTAGTATACACAAAGACCACACGTAATCACTACGCATGTTTCTCCAGACAGCCACTAGTGACATAAGATGATTGTGACATGTAAAAATGTACACTGTCTATTTAATCATGTGTACACAACCACAATAATGGTTCATTGTTTGTGTTTCATACGTATGTATGTGTTGGTATTTGGTGTGTGTGTGTGTATGTGTGTGTGTGTGTGTGTGTGTGTGTGTGTGTGTGTGCGTGCACGTGTCCACATGCTGGGTGCTGGGCAGAGTAGCCTGTGGCTAACAGCTTCTCAGGTTGAATAAGAATCCCTGATTCCCTGATACATTATATGTCTGCTTGCACACAAGCAGACACAAATCAATCACCTTTAATCCTTCTACAGTAGAGAGCATATTCTCCTCTGGTACCTCCACGTCTTCCATCACTATTTGACCAGTAACAGAAGCACGAAGTGAGAACTTTCCCTCTATCTTTGGAGCCGAGAGACCCTTCATTCCCTGAGGAGGAGAGAACACTCTTAGCCAACAGCAAACATGAATTCAATGTGGGAAGATTTAACATGAATTCAAAGTGGGAAGATTGGATATGAATTCAGAGTGCAAAAGATTGGACACAAATTCAAAGTGGAAAGATTGGATATGAATTCAAAGTGGGAAGATATTGAGCATGAATTCAGAGAGTGAAGATTGGACATGAATTGATAGTGGGTTCAAAGCGGGGAGATTGGGAGTAAACATGGTGAACTGGATACAGGTACATTGCGTGAAGCCACTATATATAATGTGAAGGATACCCTACAGTGCAGCCACCTCCTTCAAAAAGGGCACCATTGATCTGACTCATATGAAATCCCACACATTGAATTCAAACCTTCCAAAATAGGAACACACACACGCACACACACACACACACACACACACACACACACACACACACACACACACACACACTCACACACACACACAGGACAGGTTACTGTGGTCCCAAGGGTGTCTCTACTATAGAGGGTTCCCTGTATACAACTGAGTTGCATGCTTGCAACATTCAGCAAACTCTCAATATGACAAATCTCAGGGATACCAAAATCCTTAAATACAGGGCACCTAGGATAGTAGCCATTGGCTAATAGTTTCTCCATCAAAATGAGCTTGCCTATCCTAACCCTCACCATGTGAGAAATCGTACAGGAAAATTTCTCTACAGAAACAAGACTCAATGGTAAATGCCAGAACCAGCTGAGTTTTCACCATAGATTAACACCTGGGACACATAACAGCACTCCTTACAGTGCAGTAGTCACCAATATGCAGAATGTTTGCAGGGTTAGATACCAGCAATTACTGAATGAGCAATACGAGCTTGCCTAAATTGAAAACCAACAATCTTTGCATAGCACGAGAATAAAGGAGCCAGGAAGTACAGGATGAGTGAAGATCTGATCAAATACACCTTCAGGTATTGTGTCTCAATGTCCCGAGTAGTTTCTGAATCACTGTTTTACTAGGAACTGAACACCTCAAAGATCTCACTGACACATTCACACTAGTCCAACTGTCTTCTTACAGTTTTGCTTTTGAATGCAATTTTAGAATGTGTGGAGTTTTCCAAATGAACCAGAAAGAACTGACTTTCAACTAGAAAATGTAAATCTTAAGTTTCCTAGAGATTAGCTACCAGGAGAGGAAGTCTAGCTGAACTGTCTCTTTCTGTTTGCAACTAACTAGCTGTCACAGGTCCCCTACAAACCCTCTGGCCTGCCAGTACACATAAGATTTCAGTCGTACGAAAAAGCTAACATAAGTTTGCGTGTGCTACAACGCACCTCAACATTAAAGACAAAAATCTTAAGAACACATGCAGACACACCACACACATTACTGTATGCACGTATGGACAGCAATGTGTTTGGTGTGTATCTGCATGTACGTATGTACGCACGTATGAACACACATACTACCTGGTCCAACAGTAGATGTTTGAATGGCTGCACATACATACAGTACGAACCTATTACCTTTACCGTGCTGCCCAACATGTACACAATACATATATACAAACACATGCACAAACATATGTACATATATGTGTGCATATGCTGGAATTATAAACTGAATTACAATTTTCCTATAGATTGGCTACGCTGAAAGGATGTTGAAATGTAAACAACTCATGAACAAATATGAACTGGAATGGCCACATGGGAGAAGGAACAGCACAGCACAGCAGAGGAGTTCCCCTCGCGTTTGACTGTGTTTCCCGATGCCGGCACTGACTGCCACTTCGCAAAAGGCAACAGGGACAATTGATGAATAGCAAAGCTTGCATTAGTGTACAAAAAGTCACAAATTACTCAAACACCAGAGCTGATTAAGCCAGTCTGC
>CAUJGJ010000125.1:1182500-1195000 GCA_963170055.1 Halisarca cf. caerulea
TTAAATAAAGATATTTGTTGATGTTCATATACGTATGCTGGATTGCTACAAACTGAGAATAACACGACGTTTGCTGTATTTTGAAATTTCTGTTTGTCTGTTTGTACAAAGATCCAGTGTTACCCACTAGACTCTGCCTACTGATCTTTGATTTACCCACAAAAATGGCAGACAAGTAATACTGAGGTAAGATGAGTCTGGGTGGCAAGACTAACCTGCACAGTATGCACACATAAGCACGTACATACGTATGTGCATACATACGCACATATATATGTACTTGTATCCTGGTGTGGGGAAGAATTATGGGTGGATCAAAGGAAAAGGTGTGCTGACATTTGTGATGTAGCACAGGTCACTGATATACGCACACTTCCTAATTGATGTCAATTGGTAGAGTAAGTGGCTGGAACTGATCAACTCTAGATGAGACTATACACACCAACAGTCAACAGGGAATGGTTGCCAAGATACAAATTTGTTATAAACTGTCCAGGTGTGCTACAGCAGAAAATACAGTGCTGATGACCTCGGGCTTCGCCCTCGGTCAGTCAGCACTGTATTTCTGCTGTAGCACACCTGGACAGGATATAACTAATACATACGTACATACATACATACAGATATTATACATACATATGTATGTAGGTGTATGTATGTACATCCAGTACGTACGTATGACAGACGTGTTTGAAGCAGAGAAAACTTAGAAACTTAGAATCTCAAAAACCATGACCACCGTAACACCATCATCCTAGTACTCAGTTGAACTTACCATAAGTAACCTCAATATTCATCATGATACATCACACACCACACACCACACTACCCTCCATCCATTTATGGAGGTACAGTATCGGCTTATGGCCTTCTACGGCTTTGGGATCCTCTGAAAATATGAAATTGGTACAAATTGCATAAGTGGGTGTGCAAGTGGGAGGGGACAGTCATGTGTTCTGAGATAACGGGGACTGAGATACAAAAAGTGAGGTACCTACCTCAAAACAGTACAAGTGACACTGCGGGTGACACTTGGCTTGTGTAATCACCCCACTATATGTATGTATGTACACACACACACACGCACACACACTCACACTGACGTCAGTGCCAACTGATGAAAGGCTAAATGAAAGTTGAACTGACTCCAACAGGAACTACACCCAGCAACGATTAGGATGCGATTATACAATTGGAAAACAAGATAAGATCACTACCAGTTGTTAGAACACACACAAATGCCCCAGATATACACAGAAAACCTAAATGTCCAGGACATCAAGGTCCACTGACATTAAATAAACCTACGGGCCATATGCGACTTCACATATGTACATGTACACTTACATGTGTACATACATACGTATGTACGTCCATATGAGGTATGTACAGTACGTACGTATGTATGCAAACACATGTATGTACATACAGAGGTATGCATATATACAGTAGGTAGGTATGTCGTATTATTGAATTGGAAAGACATACGTACAGTAGTCACATACATACGTATGTACGTACATATGCATGTGTGTATAGTACATTGGTGATGAGGTGTAGAGTTCTGTAGGAGGACCACTAGGACTGGCATGGCTGCTATCACCCACAGAACAGATGCACACCGAGACACAACAGAAACCAATGCAGATACCCTCTGATATCCTTCTGTGCCCCATATACGTACTTACACTACAAACATTCAGCACAAACAAATTAAATTGTTACTTATTATAGAAATTAATTAGGTGAGGTTTAATTAAACAGGTTTCATAATAAGTATTCAATCATGAAAAACCAACCAAAATACAAACACACACACACACACACACACACATACGCACACACACACACTTACACACACACACACACACACACACACACACACACACACACACACACACACACACACCACTATTACTAGTATAACAGACATGGAGCAGACATCACACCCACAACCACCCACAACCACCCACATACCTATCCCACACCCATCCACACATGTACCCACCTATCAACATACACTTACACAAACACATGCACATACATACACAAACAGAAAGACTAAGACACAGACACACAGAGGCCACACACAAACAACTGACAAACATCAGATGTTTGTCGGTCATGTTCCCCATGTACTTTAAGACCTCCCTACAATACAGCAAGCAACTAATAACCACACACAGGAATGTCATTGCTCTTATAATATGTACATATATCCAGCTACATAAATACTTATATATGTCTGTATTTACACAGCTGTCAACACAAACGACATCTTATGTCAACCAACATTATCAAGATGGGAAGGCACATTTGGTACAACCATATGCAGGTACACTCAACTGCCACCAAGCTCACCTAATCTAGGTAGATACTTCTCCTTTAGTGCTTCACTCCCATACTCCCAGATAGGGTACATGACAAGTGAGGACTGGACGCTCATGGCAGAGCGATAACCACTGTCTACTCTCTCCACCTCTCGGGCAATCAGTCCATAGGCAACATAGGATGCCCCAGCACAACCATATCCTTCCAGCGTTGAGCCTAGGATTCCAAGTTCACCCATCTCGGGTAGGATCTCTCTGTGAAATACTGTGTGTGTGTGTGTGCGTGTGTGTTTGTGTGTGTGTGTGTGTGTGTGTGTGTGTGTGTTTGTGTGTGTGTGTGTGTGTGCGCGCGCGCGTGTGTGTATTTGTGTGTGTGTCCGCACGTGCATTTGTGTGTGTGTGTGTGTGTTGTGTGTGTGTGAGAGAGAGAGCATGGGTTTATAACATCATACGTACATACATAGTGCATGAATATATACATCCTTACATGTGTGTATATGGCATGATAAAGCATGTGTTAAGGAGAAAATTTAAATGTTCAAAGTCGGCCATATTCCAAAGAATGAATAAACATCACTGTCACAACATGCCAGAAATTCTTTCTCAGTGAGCTAAACAACATGCTTCACTACATCTGGCCTCCTTTGCCTTCCACCTGTGTTATGTGGAAGTCCAGTGTACACAAGAGGAGATTGAAACAAGTGACCCACTTGACCACACCAGAGATATCCGTCTGACACCAGGGCTATGGATGAATCCACACTCAGTACCCTCAGTACAGACACTTGAAACACAACAAACCATGTACCCACAGTATGTGTGTCTCACACCTCAGCTGTAGCTGAATCCACAATACAGCACCCTCAGTGCAAACACTTGAAATACAACAAACCATGTACCCACAGGATAGAGTATCCATGATGTAACACTACACCATACATTGTACGTATAAACAATGAGCATCACACCAATGAGAGTCAGCTGAACACATACAGCTCAATGTGCCAACTCCTACATGAGTACATGAGACTCAAATCAGCTGAACGATGTTATTTAACAGTAGGAGAATATCCTATGTATGACTATAGTACTTGGAGCTGCACCGACTGTCTTTGGTGTGGATACAAAGTTATTAGAGATAGCAGAATAGCAGGCACACACACTCATGCAAGCATGCATCCATACACTCACCCACCCACCCACCCACCCACCCACACACACACACACACACACACACATACACACACAGTTGGCTACCTAAACAAATCCATGAGGAAAAACAGCAAACATTAGAATACGCCACTCTCAAACACTATCAAATACTAAAGACGCACTTCATACTTATTTAACCAATTAAATGTTCTTAGTGACAATTATTAATGATTGTTTTAAAAAACCATGGGGTTTCAGATAAACAGGATTCAGATAGCTAAGGGTTTACTGTACATACAGTACATAAGAATGGTGTGTTCAGGGAAACTACGTATGTTAGTACATACGTATATACACAAGGGGGAGCTACGTAAAAATGCAAGTACACTAAGACTACTGGAAGTAAATTGTAACACACACATTAAACGTAATAGTCATTTTCAGTACTGTACATGAGGGAAGAAGAAAGGAGTACTCGCTATTCAGATGCATGTCCTCTCTGAAATACTTGCTAACAAAGCTTCACAGGAATGGAATACGTATGTATGTATGTACGTATGTACACACGCATGCAGAACTATGAATGATGGCAGAGAACAAAGAACCCATTCTGTGGATTGCCACTGAGGTGTCCAATAGAGAGATTCGCCACTGACCTTCATTTCTATTGGCCTCGGTAATCCGTGACATAAGTTTACTCTGGCAATACTGCCTTACTTGGTCCCTCGTCATTCTCTCCTCATCTGTCAGTCGGCAGTCAAGATTCAGAGCATCCTGGTAGTTAAAATCAACTATGGAGGGAATGTACGTAGCAGTTGTCTCTGATACGTATATCACCACAAGAACACTGATACGTAGCATAGAGAGTCTATGATTTAAACCAGTAAAAATTGACATACCTTTAGAACTAAAGGTGAGAATGTCTGATACAGAGTCAAGGAACAATACGAAGATGGGATTGGATAAAAGGCTAATTTACTAATATATATTCAAGGCAGCTCAGACCTCTCATTTGATTACCTTGTGCTACATAATAAGGTACAGCAATCCCAAACTATCAGGATCTTAGTTTAACTCAAAAGGTGAAGTTCGGGCGCAAATATCTAACAAACCATTTTGTATACTCAACTCTCCAACTACATTCATACACAATTGCAACGAAGCAACACTTATACAAAATCAGGTTGATACGCTTCTTTGGCAGGCCTCTTGTTCCCAAGCGAAATAATGAATGGAAACCCTTCCACAGATTGGCGGTAGCCATTTTATCTTGGAATGAAGGATGACGCAATACCATTGGCTCACCAGGTGGATTACGTACAAAGCAAGGAATGCAAAACACCGAATAGCACACATCGTATAGAGATGGAAGCATCCTAGACAATCATTTTAGAGTACTTGACCAGGGAGAGCACTAGTGCTTAAACTAACTTTTTATGTTTCAACCTAATTTGATGTATTATGTCTCCTGGAAGGGTTTTACTCACTCGTTCGTGTCTAGGTAAGTAGTGCACCTTGTCAAAGTGTATTCGCGTATGTTACAAGATTCTACCTCAGCCGGAAACGATTTTTCTCTCGTTTAGTTTTCTGTATATCCCTGTTGTTGGCATTTACGGCTAGACAAGTCGATGGATTGGATGCAAAGTGCTTTAACACCGGTGGAGTTTGCTCTATCCCGGGGCCAGACACAGCGATCACAGTCTCCAGCGCTGAAGAAGCACAACAACAATGCTGCGAGGAGCGTGGGTCCGAGTTTTACCTTCTTGCCATTGACAATAGATTAGTCTGCCATCAATGTAAGTCGGGGATCTTCACTATGCGGGCCAGCGTCTCCGTGTGTTGAGTGGTGGTAGATCGAAGTGCAGTGCAGGTACCGATTGATCTGAGATATTTTAAATAGAGCACTAGGCACTTTAACAGTGACAAGGAGGTATGTTTTAGAACGCCTGTTTTAACCCGTTCGTTCTTTCGGGGAAGTTTCTGAAATTCAAGGTATCCATTATTTGGGGATCCATAATTTGAGTTGCTGTATCAAGTGGAGCGTGTCTGTGTGCTTCTGCTTTTACTTCCTCCCCCCTCGATGGTCTGTGTACGTACTTTTCTATGTCATTTTAATTGCAGGTCCTCCGAGAATTCGTTCAACTTTGACGGGGGAAGACTTTACCAACCGGTCGGTGTCTTTGGGAACGGCTAGCGATGTTGTCGTTCGTTTGCAGTGCCGTGTGGGTGGCAGTGAGGTGTCCAGGCTGGCGAACCCGCCTCGCTGGAATAGGGTGCAAAGCGGCGGTTTGACTTTTGTTGAGAACGACTCTATTGTCGAAATATCGCCCGTCCGCCTTTCAAGCGCGGTTTCTCTTCAATGCATCTTCAATTATCCTGATGAGAATAGGTTTATTGATGCGAGGGTGGACATCACTAAAAGTAAGCATCTGTATACACATGACGTCTAAATTCTTCATCATTGTGTTCCCAGCAGTCTGTATGCTCGTCCTCTGTGGTTGTAGTGCCTGTCTGTACTGTACATGTGTAGGGTGTGTGGACTGGGACGCGCACATGGGATGACAGTGTGCGTACCTTCTAGTCTGGATGTGAGACTAGAGGACAGGGAGCTCCCCTAGACAACTTGGTGTTGATGTAAACATTAACAGTGAAACCTCTCTAATCCGCCACAATTGGGAATGTCAGTTTTATGGTGGGTTAGCGGGGTTGGTAGAATAATAGGGTTTGCACTCAGTACATGCATTTTAATATGTTTTGTGGAAACTAGGGCGGATTAGCAGGTTTGGCAGATTAGAGAGGTTTCACTGTATGTATGTAGCACATATGTACATTTGTGTGACAAAACTTTGCCTTTTCTACCTGGCAGTGCCCGGTTTTGACCTACTTACGTATGTGCATAGTATGGGAAAATCTTACTTGCTTCGAATTGTGAAGTGATAAGTGAATGGTGTAGCATGGTGCTGCCCTTTGCTGCTAGATGTAAATGTGGGAAGAACCATGTAGGACAAGGGATAGATAACAGTGCATTTTTTTATTATGCATGCAGTGTGTGTGTGTGTGTGTGTGTGTGTGTGTGTGTGTGTGTGTGTGTGTGTGTGTGTGTGTGTGTGTGCAGACGTTTGTAGAGTTTGTTGTTGTACTCTGTGAGGTGTTTTATTCGGGATCTATGGTCAAACAATGTAACACCATCGGTAATTTTGGTTGGTCCATTGATTCAATAATGCACTGTTGCGGAGCACATAGCAGCTGATCACTGTGACCACTGTGCACGGATTTGAGTAGTGAAATCTGTGGCATGTGCTGACACAGAAGGGAGGCTCGTGTGTGTACATACTTCACACCTTCGCACGGAGTGTATCCTCTACTAGAACTTGTTACTTTTAGTGCACTTTTGAATATACATACGTATGTGCATGTGTGTTCACATGCAACTACTTGGTGTGTCTGTTGTAATGTATGTATGTGTGTATGTGTGTAGTACTAATTCCCGTAAAGCTTCTATGTAGTTTGTGCATGTGGCTGTATGTAGTTGAAGTCCCAGCCATGCCAGTTATAACTCATGCTAGGGGTAATCCCCCCTGCGTAATTTGGGTATGTAATTTGGCTCATACGTTACTTTGTAGCTTTATTTAAGTAGTACATAATATACTGTATGTATACTAGACACACATACGAGCATATGAGAACTATTGTACATTTCACATTATGCGTGTGTGACAGTGGAACTTGTTTAGAGGATGGTATGTATGTATGTACGTACCTTCATAGGGAACTTGTTGTAGGACGTAAGGGCCTACATGCTATCGGGAATGGTTGATGTAGTGCACATGAGTTGCGTATAGGGACAGAAAGAAGAGTTGGTGTTATACGCCAGGTACTAGCTAAGAAAATTCCCATTGTAGTGTGCTAGTATATGTATGTACATACAAATGTATGTAGTTCTGTATGCGCAGTTTATCAACTTTTTGTTTTTTGCAGATAATGGACTGTTCTTCACCACACAACCTTCTGACTTTCAGTTTGTCAGTCCTGTTGATTTGCAGTGTCCAGTACCAGATTTACCCGAGCGTAGTATCACCTGGCATGATGTTTCCACCAATGCCCAGTTGCCCTCGAGCAGAGTCAATCGGACAGGGTCTTACTACTGTCGAGTCCAACAGGGAAACAGAGGAACGTATGTCAGTAGAAACATTGTTGTTTCAGCACAGCCACCATCATCTAATGGTTAGTTGTGTGTGTGTGTATGTGTGTGTGTGTGTGTGTGGTGTGTGTGTGTGTATGTGTGTGTGTGTGTGTGTGTGTGTGTGTGTGTGTGTGTGTGTGTGTGTGTGTGTGTGTGTGTGTGTTGGGGATCTTGCAAGTGCGTACATACGTATATATGTACATACATATATTCGTACAGTATGTGCATGAATATTGCACTTGTGTATATATGTATGTGTGCCTGCACAAGCATCTGTGTACCTATGTATATGCGTACACACAGTAAGTACATACGTATAATAGACACTGGCAGAGATGTGAAATTCAAGGCCCAATCTCCATGACTAATGTTTTCCTAGTCTCTAGTACAGCCTGTTCATCTGCTCGCTCAAAAGATGTTATTTTCGGTGCTCCTGTTAATAATAGAACTCAATGTGCTGGTTCTGTTGGTAAGTTGGGACCAGTGCATCCCAGAGAGTCTTGCTGTATGGGATGTCTCATACGTATTTACTCATAAAGTTTCCTAGTTTCATGGGAGCATTTGTTTCACATTACAACGCGTCTCATGTATATCCTACATAACGTACTGTACTGTCTGGGCTTTCCTGAAGAGTTAGAACAGTCCTTCAGTATAAAGAATCATGTTTTAAACTGTCCCAAAGTGACATTGGTCCATATACGTACGTACAGTACGTGCTTACGTACGTTAGTGTGTGCAGGATACATACAGTACACTTGCTACAAGTGTGTGTATGTATAATGAGTGACATTTTGTATCTTTTGATTAAAGGTGTGTGTGTGTGTGTGTGTGTGTGTGTGTGTGTGTGTGTGTGTGTGTGTGTGTGTGTGTGTGTACACATGTGTATACTACATTCAGAACATTCCTACATGTGCAGGTGTGTATATATATGTGCTTACATACGTACATACGTACATACGTACATACGTACATAATATTGTGTAGTCTATAAATGTGCACCAGTGTACATGATGTGTGGTATACATACATACGTACGTATGTATGTACTGTATACCACACATCATATTCACTGTAAATATGTATGAATGCAGTATGTGTGTTTGTGTGTACACATGATTTGTCTTATTGTCCTTTTATGTGTGTTTGTGTGGAGATTGATAGCATGTATATGTGGGTCCATATGGGCTTGTTTTTGTAGTGTAACGTGTGTATTGATCGGTATTGATGGCCTACATAGTTCTCTTTCCTGCGTACAGACACTTTGTCTTAGTTTGTTGCGTGCACACATCCACACTTTAGTGAAGTGCATACACGGTTAGTGAAGCATGTCACAGGTATGACTGTACCACTCGTGTCTATGGTACTCCCTACGCATACGTTTGTGTGTACAGTAAATGCGTGGAGAAAAGACAGAGAAAGTTTATGTACATACAGTACATGTGTGTGTGCCTATAGTATGTATGTACGTATGTATTATGTGTATACATATGTAGTTGAACTTGGTTAGTAAGTATTAGCATTAATTTTGACCACTGAAAGTACATACCGTACGTACAGACATACTTACTCCCAGTAGTACATACTGTACATACGTACTTACTCCCAGTAGTACATACTGTACATACGTCCTTACTCCCAGTAGTACATACTGTACATACGTCCTTACTCCCAGTAGTACATACTGTACATACGTCCTTACTCCCAGTAGTACATACTGTACATGCGTACTTACTCCCAGTAGTACATACTGTACATGCGTACTTACTCCAAGTAGTACATACTGTACATGCGTACTTACTCCAAGTAGTACATACTGTACATACGTCCTTACTCCAAGTAGTACATACTGTACATGCGTACTTACTCCCAGTAGTACATACTATGTATCCCATAGTATGCACTATCCCTGGTTCTTGTTAACCATGCAGGCAGTGGCACTGTATACTGCAAGCATGCGTTTTGCATGTCCATACATTGATTCTGCATTGTATTGTGTTTTTCCATATACATGCTATAACACGGAAGGATGACTCATGAGTTTCATTTTTGCCCTTGTACAATGCTCACTGAGTGCTCTAATAGAGGCCACACCTTTTGATGTATTGTGTGAGAGTGTGTCTGTGTGAACTGGGGCTCATTCAAGCCTCAGTCCCAAGCACTGATTTGGTTCCTTGCTGAAAGGAAGTCATGAATTTCTCAGCGATAAGTGCATTCTGTAGGAACCCTTGCAGTGGCTTCTGTGTTGTGCATCCCTGCTGTGTAAGGTATCCCTGAATGTGACTCCCACTAATAGAACAGACTCTCTGGTTGCGGGTGGAGTCCATGGGTACAGGCAGGCTTACATTTGACCTGCACTTTCACTTAGGCAAATATCTGGCCTATGTTTGATGCAGCAATTCCATGCATTTTACTCACATCTGTCTCGGACCATATTACGTATGTACGTACATTCATATGATTCTGGGTTCAGTTTGCATACATTTCAAGGTGGTTAGCCTCAGTAGGAAACTGCATCGGAAATGATAACATATCATACAAGATAGGCATTGTTTCACATTGAATATTATGTTACTTCTGTACATGCGTACGTACTGTATGTAGTGACCCTCTTGCGTGTGTTGAATATTGTGCTCTCACTGAGTAAAATATTCTTGTTTTCAGCGTAAATGGTATTTTAGCAGTTTATATTATCAAGTGTGTGTGTGTGTGTGTGTGTGTGTGTGTGTGTGTGTGTGTGTGTGTGTGTGTGTGTGCGTGGTTACTATCACATCAGTCAGTATTGTCAACTTTACATACAAAGTATCCTTTTCGATACCCCTTGGTAGCAATCACAATTCAAGGAGATGTCAATGAAAAGCTTGTGGTTCCAGGTGCTAGTATTCAGCTAAACTGTGATGCTGGAGGTGCTGCAAAGATATGGCTCTTTAATGGACAGGATCGTTTGCTACCAGGAGACAGGCTGATCAATGTGACCCTTGGTGACTCGGGATTCTATCAGTGTCATGTGGGCGGGGCAGATCCTGGGAACAGCATAACCAGTACGTACGTGAATGTTGTCAACATGCAGATCTCACCGGAAAGGGAATTCAAGGTGGGGCGTTCCCTGACACTGACCTGCACACTGGAGCACGCTGTGCCTGAAAGGGGCCAGCTCTCGTGGATCAAAAGTGGTGTGGAACTGTCAACAGGAGGGAGGACAAACGTTACATACAGTCGAGTCAATGGTGTAAGTATGACCACATTGACAGTTAGCAGCTTGTCTGAGGATGATAGTGGGGACTACAAGTGTAAAGCAGACATCTACACAAATTATGGCACCACCAATCCAGTTTCCTTGACTGCCAGTGTTGTAGTTCGAGGTGAGTATGTATATAAGTACTGTCACTCCAAGAGTGCTTTACAAGCCTATCTCCATTATATGGGTTGAGTAGTCTGGCCTCTACGACCGTCCCACATACATGTGGGACGGTCGTAGCAGGCCAGACTAATGTGTTTAGTGCCCTTTATGTGAATTGTAACTGTGGATTTATGTACGTATATGTACGTACATGTATTGCTTCCATGTATTATTGCCAGGTTAGATCAACTCGATTGCTTAGCCATTTCTTCTCGTTGTACCACAAAGATGCTTACATACATATGAAGTGAAATTTAAAGTATGAAGTGTATCTTTAGTAATGCTTATATACTAATAATGTTGTTGGCAATTTTTTTGTAGCAATTGTGTATAATGTACAGTATGTATATGTGTACATACGTATACGTACACATGTGTGAGTGCTGAGATAGTGCCTGGTGCAACAAGGGAATGATATGTATTATTTTCTCACAGTTCAAGTTGCAGTATGTACTGTGTGTTTAGTACTTTACATATATTGGAACGTATGTACGTGTTCAACTAAAAAAGAATTGATCAGGAATGAATTTCCCTCAATTTTCAGTGTACGTAAATGCATGCACACTATGTATATGTGTGCATATCCACAACCACCCCAGTGCTAATTATAACTGCCATTAAAATGTCATTTGGAGTACCTTCCAAGGCTTGTGTCCTGTGTTGGATGGTATCAAATGTAAACTTTTAATGTTTGGGTTTTCTATATTGTGCAATGTGTCGAATATCCTGTGCCACGTATGTGATTTGAATGAGTGTACAAGTGTCATCATTTAGTATACACGTGCTAATGTACATACGTATGTACATTCCCTTGTGTGTCACACACACATAGAAAATGTCACTTCTCAATGGTTTTCATTTCAGGTGCGCATGCATGCCTGTACATTTCAGGTACACATACACACCTGTACACTCCAGGTACACATACACACCTGTACATTTCAGGTACACATACACACCTGTACACTCCAGGTACACATACACACCTGTACACTCCAGGTACACATACACACCTGTACACTCCAGGTACACATACACACCTGTACACTCCAGGTACACATGCACACCTGTACACTCCAGGTACACATACACACCTGTACACTCCAGGTACACATACACACCTGTACACTCCAGGTACACACACACACCTGTACACTCCAGGTACACATACACACCTGTACACTCCAGGTACACATACACACCTGTACACTCCAGGTACACACACACACCTGTACACTCCAGGTACACATGCTGGTTAATGTGTACTGATGTTATTGTATACACGTGTGTGACCACATATGTATGTATGTACGTATGTATATACAGTAGATACAAACACTCAGCATGCCTACATACATACGTACATACGTATGTCCACATACATTCTTATAATTTACATATGTACAGTATGTACTGTATATTACATACATAATATGTT
>CAUJGJ010000125.1:1200000-1210000 GCA_963170055.1 Halisarca cf. caerulea
ATAACATGCACCCGGACAACATGTTCCCCCATGAAGACAATTTCACCAGCCATGACAGTGTTGTTGATGGAAGTGCATATGTAGCTGCTGAGCTCAGTGCCTCCAGGTTGAGCTTTCCCTTCACATTTGTGTTCGGAGACAGGAATCACGAATTGGCTAAGATGAGCGACAACCAGAGTTTCAGCAATGTCCCTTTGATGCAGGAGTCCTGCTATACATTTTTCATTCGAGGCTTTAGAGAACTTCCTCCGGTATGTTCTCTTGAGGATGAATGCACACAGAATATATGCTGACGGCTGTATGTACTGTACTATATGTACCTTATATATGTACCTACAGAGATTGATTGTTAGTTATGTAAGAATGTGTGTGTGTGTGTGTGTGTGTGTGTGTGTGTGTGTGTGTGTGTGTGTGTGTGTGTGTGTGTGTGTGTGTGTATACATGTACATACACTCTCAGTTGGTTTGTAATGCATGACATGATGTGAATGTGCATGTCTTTCTGCAGGCACAAAGAGCGAAGAGAGATGTATCACAGAGACGATATCGCTCTTATGTCACAAGCCAGTTCATGTCACCTGTCACAACATGTAAGTGTGTGTAAGTGTATAAGTGCATACATATGCATGTATGTACGTACCTATGACTTTCAACAGCACAGCATTGCATGTTTCCAAAGGTCATCAATCTGTAACAGAATTCATGTTTTGTTCTACACATATCAATTATGCTGCATAGTATACACACGTAGGGTGTAGTTGAAATGTGGGGAGCATCTTGTTATACAGTACACTAGCACAGCGAATTATATTCATGCTTACATCAGAATCTCATTACAGGAAATGCTCTTGTTTTACAGTAATTTTTGCATGCATGGCACAAGTGTACATATATGTGTGTGTGGCCATAACGAAATTTTTTTCACACACCAGTCTCTGTTATTATACTTTGCGTGTACATGCTGTATATAATTCTGGGTGATACATGAATATATTGCTTAGGCAATCACAATATATGATTGATAGCTGGTTTTGTATCCTCTGTTTGTAGTACCTGCAGCAGCCTGGTTACAGATAAGGTTCTCACCAGTCAGCAGTTGCTCAGATTGGACGGTGTGTGTGTGTGTGTGTGTGTGTGTGTGTGTGCGTGCGTGTGTGTGTGTGTTTGTGTGCATGTGTGTGTGCGTGCGTGCGTGTGTGTGTGTGTGTATGTGTTTGTGTGCATGTGTGTGTGCGTGCGTGCATGCATGCGTGCGTGCGTGCGTGCGTGCGTGTGTGTGTGTACGCGTGTGTGTGTGTGTGTATCTGTTGTATACGTAATGTACGCTCTTAAGAATGTTAATACATGCATGTAGCCTCACTATGTGTCCCCTGTTCTTTAGGATGGAGCTGACAGTAGGAGAAATGCTTTGCTAGCTGAGCTGGCCAAACAGATAGAAGCCCAATGTAGTTGCAGTTTTAACAGTACTCGGTTTGCGAGCAGCTCGTTCAGTTGTGCCAATCCCCAAGAGACAAACGGAGAGTCTATCGTCTTCAAGGCTGAGGTTCAGGAAACCAATGGATTTAGTGCTCCTAGTGCTGTGCAAGCTGTGTCCGAATGGAAAAATAGCGGCCCAACCATCATCATTGATGTGTCGTCCTTTCAAGTATGCTCAACATGTGAGACATCCATACTTTCAGACAGGAGTATGGACTGTTCTCCATGTGATCCGCCTACTACTGTGGACTACACTACCATCACTATCGGGGTGTCTGTGGGAACCTTTGTCATCCTTCTTATACTGTTTGTGGTCATTATCGTTGTCATAGTCATCATCAGGTATCGATCTGTGAAGCAGAAGAGTGCTTACGAGACAAATGAGTGAGTGATAAATGTTTTGTGCCTTATCTGTGGGGGTTGTTCAGTATGTGTGCTATGGAATAGGAGCAATATCTCCCTTACCCTCAGATATGCTAAAAATGCATAATATG
This sequence comes from Halisarca cf. caerulea, assembly GCA_963170055.1. Taxonomy (NCBI): domain Eukaryota; kingdom Metazoa; phylum Porifera; class Demospongiae; order Chondrillida; family Halisarcidae; genus Halisarca; species Halisarca cf. caerulea. The sequence continues at coordinate 1,201,970 of CAUJGJ010000125.1, forward strand.
TACTTACGTACATACGTAATGTATGTACGTATACATACATGATATGTACATAGCTTATGTGCAATAGGTCACATGGGTACAATTGAAATTCCACTGCTAGCACAGACTGTCAAGTAGTTTGAGTCAGTTGCAAAATGCATGGAACTCTCTGACCTTTATCACATGTATACCTCATTACTTTTGAACCCATATTCATCTCTGGTGACGTGTTGGTACTTGCAGGAATAGCAAGTGATGATACTCTTGTATTTCTCTCTGCAGGAGAACCATGAGGCAAGGAGGACCACAGGGTCTACCAGTTGTAATTGAAAACTCACGTGACAGTGAACGTCCTATGGACATTGATGGCAAAAGATACAGTGACCTCAGGCCACAGGTGGTGGGCGGGTCCGCAACAGAGCTCCCACCACTTGAGTACCACTATGCGCTGTACCCTCCCCCTCCTCCCAACCACCCCATGCACCACAGCAGTACGCAATCCTTGAGTTCACTAGGTAATGCAACTCCAGTGAACTATCCTATGATGCCACCTCTATACCCCCTCATGGGTGGGCGACCGGCTCCTCCTGGCATGATGCCAGTAAGAGACAGCCCTGCACCACACCAGCTTGCCAACCACAGACGGACCAAGTCAGGAGACAACATAGAAGTCAACTACAAGGGATTCACACCGTCTCACTCCAGGCAGCCTTCGGATGTGACCATGCCCCCAGATCCGCGACGCTTGTATGACTACATGTACTACCCCTATCCGTACTACCATTACTACCCTTACCACTACATGCCCAGCAGCAGTGGGTACGCCTCTCCATCCTCGCGCAGAATGGTGTCAGAGAGAGATCTTGAGAAACACCACTTGAACCACAGTGGGTATTCTACACCTCATCTCCCGCGCAGACCACACACTGCCGACATGCTAGAGACAGAGTTTCCAAGAGGGGGATCCCCCATGCTGTACCACAGACCTCAAGACTCGGTGATAAGCCAACCTACTGAACAACCCCTTATCCACCCCTTCCCAAGGAGAGGGATGAAGATACAACCAGCATTCTTCTCAACCAGTCATCTCCCCTCAAAGCCAGTAGAAGGTGACCACACAATGGAGCGTTTCATAACAGAACAGCTTGCAGGATCTCAAGACCAGCATGGCTCTCCCTATAAAGACTGCAATCGGGAGGTAACACCTTCTGTGGATTCGGTGTCTGCGTCAAAGACCAATGTATCAGAAGTTAGTCTCTCCTGCCAGCAGCCTGGATCTGGTAGCATAGAATCTGAAGTGCTATAAATGTTTGTGTTCATTTTTAGGTATATTAACAACAGAATTGTTTTTCACTGATAGCAGCAGTTTTATATTTATGTACATATTATTGTCAGTTGACCTCATTTTGTCTCAATCATGGATGTCAATCAATCCTGTTTTACAAACCTTTGCAATGTTATGTAGTTTTTGTATGTACAGAATCATTTCTCACACTTATACTATGCATGTTGAAACCAACCACAACAGTGCAGCTGTTACCTCACAATTTTGTACAGTGTATTATGTTTATGCATGTAAATATATAATAAATACTATGTTAATGGCTATATAATAATATAATAATAATATAATTCATTGTTGATATATTGCATGCATGCATGCATGCATGCGTATAATCTAACGAGAAGGCCACGGTGCACTGCATGGGTTATATATAACTGCATGCATATATGATGCGCAGCTGCATGCAGTCGATCATGCATGCATGCATGATCGACTGCATGCAGCTGCGCATCTATATATATAATATATAAATTATATATTGTATACATGCATGCAGGGAAAATTTAAAGTGCATGCATGAATCATATGCAACACCATGTATAAATTTAAGCTGCATACACATGCAGCTATAGTGCAATTAACCCCAGTCCCTTCAGTTCATGCAGTTTATATAGAAACATATATATATATATATATATATATATATATATATATATATATATATATATATATATATATATATATATATATATATATATATATATATGTAGGGTGTATAAGAACCATTTAAAAATGGTAAACTTAAGGCCGGGATCGTGTAGGAGTGACACAGGAAAGGATGTAGGATTGACACTTAAATTGACCAAGCAAAAAGCCTTATCAAAAAGGCTCCTCCAAAAACAATTGGAATAAGGGTGAGTTGTGAAACTGCTACAGGGCTAGATGGGCAAAAAGCAAGACAGGCTATATAGGGCTAGACGAGGATAGGGCTACACACATGAGGCTAGACGGGTATAGGGTGCTAGACAGAATTTAATTGGACTGAGTGTACATGCACTGTGCAAATTCCTACATCCCACATGTGTAGCACATTAAATATGTATAATATTATATATATACAATATTTAGATAGATACATAGATATGTATATATAAATTATAATGTGTATCTGACAGTGTCTATAACATTATGTTTCTTACATGCCAACTTTAAATTAGTATTCCTTATAATATTATTGATTTATATGCATGGTATAATATTTCTCATTTCAGGCAGTACAGTGAAACCTCTGTAATCCGACACCTCTGTAATCTGACATTCTCTCTAATCTGACCATCTTACAAAGTACAGTCGTCATATTAAGGTATACTAATAGTCACTCCGTAATCCAACAACCTCCTGATCAAAACTTTTTTCTATAGATCTGGTCCCATTGAGTGTCGGATTAGAGGTTTTCACTGTAGTTGCTCAAGGATGTACTACTGCAGCAGAGAATAGTGAATGCACTTTGCACCATATGCAGTAGCATGCATGTGTCCGCATTATGTAGAGAGACGTGCGCATGCCTAGGCCTGCATATTCAGGGGTCTGGATTATAGAGAGGCTCTAATGTATGCATGCGTATGTGCTAACCATTCCTGCATGCATACAGCTGGTCTTGTGAACCAGACCCTACTCGCCCACACACGGTGTGTATTGCAAGCAGGGTCTGGCTACATGAGACTAGCATGCATCTGCGCAGCTGAGTGAATGTACAAGACATGATCATACACAATAAGCACCTACAGTGGAGCCTCTTACTGCACAACCCCTGAATAGCAACAACTCTCAATAACAGACGGTGCCTTTGTGGGTCCAAGAGTATTAATTATATCATTATATACAATAGATTATATAATTATATATAATTATATGATTATATGTATAAATGAATTAATGATGTAATTATGCAAATAAAATAGCATTTGAGTAGTGGAAATTAAATCTCTGTATGTAACTGATTTCAGTTCTAAAGTGCCCATTATACAATATATTACGCATATGTGCTAACCATTCATGCATGCATGCATGTGGCTAATCTTGTGAACCAGACCCTACTTACAGCAGTATTCTTATAATGAGTGACATATCTTTTGATTTATTCACATGCATGCTGCGTAAATTTTAATGCCATTAATTTGGTATTGATGTGAATGGTGCATTTGAACCTAGTTTGGTCATGAGACTGGCAGCAAATAAAGCACGGAATTACAGTGACCCTCTTATAGCAAACTCCCCTAATAGTGAAAACCTCTTTATAACACACTGCTTTTGTGGATCCAGATAGATTGGCATTCATGTAAAATAACCTCGGAATAGTGAAAACCTCTGTATAACAAACTATTTTTCAGGTCCTAAAGAGTCCCTTATAGCATAGATAAAGGAAAAGGTTAAAACCTTTTCCTTTATCTATGCTTATAGAGAGGTTCCACTGTACAGTGTAATATGCAGTTTTGATTTGTATAGTGTTGTGTAGCACAGTGGAATCTTGTTCTATTGAATCCAGGGGGGGGGGGGTCTTCACGATCTGTGACAGCCAATTAAATTCCGCAGCCCAAAATTTGGTCACGAATTTAGTCCCTTTATAAACAAAATTGACTATTGAGAATATAGTGGAACCTCTCTATAACGGACTCTTTGGGATCTGAAAAATAGTTTGTTATACAGAGGGTTCCACTATTCCGGTTATTTTACATGCATATGCATACCAATGTATCCGGACCCACAAAAGCAGTGTGTTATAGAAAGGTTTTCACTATTAGGGGAGTTTGTTATAAGAGGTTCTACTGTATTCTTTAAAACGAGTTTTCACTGCGTACGAGACTGCATATATTCCACATCGATCATATCAGAGCAACAAGACTCCCTATGCCACCACCTCCAGATCCTACCATGATCTCCATCATCACCAGTGGAGGATCTGTGTGACTAAATCATGTTTGACGCTAATGTGACACAGTATATACATTGTTGTTGATCTTAATCTTTATATTGTATATGAGGCAGTGCGCATGTGTGCCTTAATTCATAATAATAATAATAATAAAAAAAAATAATAATAAAAAAAAAAATCATATACGGGCGGCATATACGGTATCATATACGGCAGGCGGGCGCATGTACAGACAGCCATTTTTAACGTTTGTTGCGCCATGGACCGAGGGCTAAAGTTGAAACCATAGATTAGTACCAGAGCCTGAGAAGTCTATTCCAGCTGGCGAACGCGATTGGTTGCTACAGACGCTGAAGGACGAAATGTGATTGGCTAAGAATGGAGGACGCTAAACCAGGTAAGTGGATTGGTCAGGTCTGGCTGGCTGTCCTATAAATGATATGTTTCTTACTCCTAATTCATTTGCTCGATCGGCTTTCGTGAACGTTTCTTCAATTGTACACGTGCCTAGCCAGTGCTAATCCTCTGATCAGAGAACTATGGATTCTATTTTCTTTGACGTAAGTCAACAATATTGAGTTTCTCGAACTTTGTTCGGATAGCTTATCTTGAGTGCGAGAAGATACAATCAGCTCATACGTTAGTTGTTGCCCTTGTGTACTCAGGTCACTATAACTCCAGAAGAAGACAAGGAAGTATCTCTCTTCGTGGCTTCCGTTATTAGAGGCGCTCAGGTGTGTTGGAGTATCTATGCTGACTGGTATCATAGATATATTATTGACTGTGTATGTTAGCATAGACACTCTAAACTACGTAGTATAGATAGTCTATGATGTTAGTATAGTCCTAGCCATAGTCCTAGCCTAGTATTATTACTGTCCACTTGTCTATGTACATGTATCAAGTTTGATGCAACCGTGAATGTAACATGTCTTACTGTGTCATTTTGATAGAAGAAAGAGTTTCTCTCAATGATGGCCAAGAAGAAATCCAATGTGATTGTTGTGAGGTCTTGTTCAAGTCCTACTATCAGTATGAGCCCATCCTCCACCATAAGACGTGCTCCTGGTGTCTCAGTGAGTGTATTGGGGATCAATGTTGACTTTGCATTAACACTGAACTACCTCTATTCCAGACACGGCATGTTGGGACCAAACCCTGCCCTCTGTAAATCAGAGTGGTCTGTAGTAAACTAGACTGAATATAGTAATTCCTATTTTTAAATGGGCCAATAGCCTGAGGCTACTACTAAGACCCCCAGTATCCCACACACTCAATCAAATTTTATCAAATTCAAATTAGTTTGGTGGCTGCAGTAGGTCATCTTTCTCATCTGTTCCCAGGTTGGTGGTGGTGGTGGGGGGGGGCAGGGAAAAAGACACACATGGGTTGGGTGGTGCCCTCTGCTCACAGCTTAACTTCCAGTGCTAACCCACTGAGCCACCAGCACCCCCCTTATGATACGTTCTTCATGGCAGGAACACTACATGCTTTAAACAATGAATTAGTGTCCCTGTCATAAAGAATGGATCCATCTCTGTTTTTGGCTGAGCTACTGAATTTACAACATATCTCTATTATCTGTTTGAGAGCTGTCCAATGCTCACAAGCAGTTACTCTCGTGAGAATACTAAAATGGCTGACAAAATGGGTCATTGCACAATAATTTGGGACCCAGTAAGACAGGGGAATCTGTAATAGAGATATCTGTGCTGTGGAGGTATATTTGTGTTGAGATTATGACCTGTTGAACGTGTGATACTCCTCAGTGGATGTAATGTATAGTATTGTGGCATTGTGCTCTACGTGTGTGCACACACACACGTACGCACGCACACACACACACACACACACACACACACACACACACACACACACACACACACACACACACACACACAGCCCTGCATGTTCCTTCTCAACCTATGTATCAGTCTGCACAGAAAATGTATCTCCTCTCGATCCTTTGTAATTTAGCCATCAGCATCTTGGTCTGATGCCATCCTGTCAGGCAAAGGTGATGGTCAGTCTTCTTTTCTGTCAGTTGAGACCAACAAGCTCAAGACTACACTGAGCCAACCAGTAGTGAAGGCACCAGATATCTCAGTAAGTAATGTCCACTCACTCTTTTATCTTGTCACGTGACTGTTGTGTGAGAACTGGATACGTGTTTGGTATCTGTATTTGATTCGTATTCATTTTGTACATACCCTATGGTACTGCTGTTTGCGCTCTTAGCCCTGCTTTCTTCTCCAATCTACTGAGATTTGTGTACCAATGTTATCAAATTTACATATTAATTACGTATATTATTTCCATGAAGCCTGACATGTAGATATTATAGTTAATGGGATCGTTGAATGTGCCTGTTCTGTCCTGTTGACGTAGCCATCCATCCAACCATCAGCATCTTGGTCTGGTCCTATCCTGTCAGGCAAAGGTGATGGTCAGTCTTCTTTTCTGTCAGTTGAGACTGACAAGCTCAAGACTACACTGAGCCAAGCAGTAGTGAAGGGGCCAGATATCTCAGTAAGTATACATTTCAGTGTCCACTCATTCCTCTCTTGTCATGTGGTGAATGTGTTGTGTGAGGACTTGTCATGGTAAGTGTCTGGCGTGGTCTACTGTAGTGGTCCATGATGCACCCGGTCTAACCCACCTCTGTCTACCTCTATGCCTGTCTAGTCCCATGTATGTCTAGCCCTTACCCCGTCTAGCCCCACGTTTGTTTATCCCTTTGCCAGCCCTGTGCAGAAAACATCCCTGTCTTGTTTCAGTGTTTTTTTTTTGTGAAATTGGCAGTAATTGTTCCTACTACTATGAAACCTCTGAATAAAGGACACTTTGGGGACAACTTAAATTCAGCTGATTTGTTCTTTGTAGAGAGGTTTCCTCTTTGGGAGGTTCAAAATGTAGTGTAGGAATTATACTGGGACCATAAGTTGTGTCCTTTGTAGAAAGGTTTATTATACTGTGTCCTTTTTTGGGAGAATCCACTTAGCCACTATTGGAGGTCCCGCTGTGTGTGTAATTCCTGTCCATTTTGAATGATTTTTGCATACAGTAGTATTACCCAGGTCTTTGGATTTTGGGTAACATGAGACTTTCCTACTATTCCCATAGAACTCCTGTACCATGCTAGTTACTCCTGCTGAATCAAGCCCAGCTGTGGTTTGTATCAATCCACCTGATGATGCGGTTGTAACTGCTCAACTTCTTGTGGATGAGGATCAAGTTGAAACTCCAAGTGAACCCAAGCAGAAGAAGTCAATAAAGAAAAGAATTTTGAAAAGTCTTCGAACATTCATTCGAAGAGCTTTTCTGTACTGCTTTGAAGAACAATAAGACACTCATGCTAGACTGCAATGCACTTTACACACAATCAGCTATAATAATTACTGTAACTTAATGATATTGAAATAACATGCTGTCCTTGAAATTCGGACTATCGTACATATACAATGTCAACCATGTATTAGTCATAATAATAATCATTATTATATGCATGCATCATATACGTACATAATATACCGTTATAGACTACATAATTATTATACATTTATACTTAGGCATCCATGCAGTATCCTCGACCATAGGCAGTTATCTATAGACTTCAATTAATTATCCACACCTCAGATACACAGTTCCCTCATGCACCTATGATCGGCAGTTGTTATTAATGACACAGATCTACAATATATAGTCCTACTGTACACTATACTGCTGCTCCCTCATTTATCCAATTCTCTCACTATCTGCAATTTCATCCAGAATGGATGTGTGTAGATATAAGTGAGGTCGGACTGTATATAATATATCACAGTGAAAACTCTAT
>CAUJGJ010000125.1:1215000-1220000 GCA_963170055.1 Halisarca cf. caerulea
AGTTGTTTAATAATAGTGGCTTTCTGGTAAGTCAGTCCCTGTGTTGGTAAACCAGGCAACAATTGCAAGCAGCATCCACTACTGGGTGCCTTTATAGTAGCCTCTGGCTATTGACATCCCGAGTTTAAACAGAATCTTCTGATCCCCTGATCCCTTTATTCCCTGATCGATCCCCTGATCCCCTAATACTGATACCCTGATCGATCCCCTGATCCCTGATCCCTGATATACCCTGATGTGCACAGCATGCATATGGTGTGTCCACCAGATACATCAGTGTCCATAATATTATGCATATTGAACTACATTGTCAGGATCTGACTAACTTGAATGCATTGATATGTCCTGTAGCATTGTGGCCTTCAGGGGTTGCCTTGAAGGATACTGTCCCTTCAGATGTTGCCGTCTACATACATACAAGCAGTGCATGCACCAAAAATGACAATGCATATAAGTATTAGTTATATCCTGTCCAGGTGTGCTACAGCAGAAATACAGTGCTGATTGACCGAGGGTGAAGCCCGAGGTCATCAGCACTGTATTTTCTGCTGTAGCCTGCATGGCAACCATTCACTGTTGACTGTTGGTGTGTACAGCCTCATCTAGAGTTGATCAGTTCCAGCCACTTACTCTACCAATTGACATCAATTGACATCAGTTAGGAAGTGTGCGTATATCAGTGACCTGTGCTACATCACAAATGTCAGCACACTTTTTCCTTTGATCCACCCATAATTCACCCCCTCACCAGGATACAAGTAAAATATGTATACAGTGAGATCTCACTTATCCGTGCACATCCATTCTGGATGAAATTGCAGATTAAGTGAGGGAACTGGATAATTAAATGAGGGAGCAGTAGTATAGTGTACAGTAGGATTTGTTTCAATAAAAACAACTGCAGAAGGTGAGGAACTGGATAGATCTAAGGTGTGGATAAGTGATGACTCATTGTATTGTATGCGACTCAAGCAAGGCCATTTGTTTGCAATGACCACCTGTCTATAGAGGACTCCTGAAGACTGGCCCATATACTGTGCATCTCAATGATATTGACACGCCTCCTCAATTATAATTAATACTAGAACAACATGTCTGCGGAGAACTGGCACTTGAGTGGCCTTAATAGACAGGTTTCATTGTATTGTGGAGTGTGGTAGTACACTATATGTAGGGATGTGGGATAATGAACCTTCATACTTATCATCTCTCTTCCATCGTCCCTCCCATTGCCACAACACACGTACACACAACCTAACTACCCTTCCATTAACTCGCACATCTTTCGGTCAACATGCATTTTCATTTGTAGGAGCCTCACTGTGGCGGTCCCTTCCATCCTCGATCCGTAACTCCAGCAGCACCAGTGTGTTCTCTCAAGCCGCTCTTAACTATTTGAGCACACTTGCATGATTCTTATATTAGCATGTCTTCCATCATCTTTGAATTCTTGACTCTCTTTTTGATTACTAAATGAATGACATTGCATGCCCTATTATTAACATATATTTCAATTCTCTTTTTTGTACGGTTTTCCTCCCTTTCTGTTGTGTACTGTGTTATTACAGGGTGCCTAGAGTAGTAGCCACTTGGCTAAAGGCTTCCCCTGTCAAAATAAGCTTACCTAACCTAACCTAATGAAAAGGGCAGAATAGGGATTCATACATACATATGTAATGGTGCTGAATAATCTAACCAATGCACACCAACCATGTGCTTGCACATGAAGAACTCACAAAACGCATAGAACAAAGCGAGCAGGTTCCCTTTACTAGATCAACATCAACTGAGAAGTTAGCTGCCAGCATGTTGGACATTATCTTCATTGTTGGCATGCTACTGGCTTTGACGTATACCTTGAAATCCTGAGGTGTGAATATTGTAGTGAAGAGATATGTTCCATTGTCATGTCTGTGTGTGTGTATATATATGTGTGTGTGTGTGTGTGCGTGTGTGTGTGTGTGTGTGTGTGTGTGTGTGTGTGTGTGTGTGTGTGTGTGTGCATGTGTGTGTGTGTGTGTGTGTGCGTGCGTGTGTGCGAGTGCATGCGTGTGTGTGTGCGAGTGCATGTGTGTGTACTACATACGTGCATGTGTACACATGCTGCCTATGTTGCACTAGCTCCCTTATATGTACTGTATGCATGAGCTGGATGTCATACATACATACCAACACACATGCACTCGCATATGCACACTTACGTGTGCACACACACAATACAAAGACAAATCTAATAGCCTACGTATACAATGCTGACAGCGTTCAGAAAGTCACCATAATAAGATCTACTGGTGCACATTGAAGCATGTCATCGATCAGTTTACACACCCATTCCTCTAGCTCACTATTGTGTTCAGCACGATACTCAGGACCCACTTACTTCATGACAATTTTCTACTTGGCCTTCAATGTTTATTAGTTTACTTGGGATGCAAATAAAGTTGCTCATGAATCCAACGATGCAATCAGGTAGAAGCTACAGAAGTAGGTAAAAGACATGAAGGGGGATAACAATCATCTTGAAGCTGGAAAGAGTTTGCCTGTATACATTGTAGTACAAACCCATACAACTAATATGCAGCCTACACTCAAACTGCATGATGGTGGTGTGACTACGTATTGCATGGAAGCACATGCATATATTTCACAGCATGCAGGGAACATCGTCTTTGACACACCAGCTGCAGGGGCAGATGCATACAATCTTCAATGCATGACACTGTGTGTTAGACTGTTAGATGGAAGGGATCTTATAGTGATAGTAATTAGGGTAAGGTGGGGCGCCGGTGATTTGGAACACTGGGGTATCTAACTGTGTTCCATTTGACATCACTTGCATTGACATGTGTACATTTGAATCCTCCGAAATAAGGACACCTCCACAAACAGGACGGCTTACTGTGGTCCCAATGGTGTCCTTATTATACAGGCTTCACTGTATATTCACACTGCAGTGTGGAGACTGCCGACATACAATGGCACTCAACTCACCGATGCAAACAGTTGTGGCATGCAAAAAGCATACTGCATCCTCTGTGATTTAAAATACACATCCATGGCTGTGTTAATGATGTAGTCTGTTCCATGGAAATAGTAATTGCAGTGTGTGCGGTTGACAGGAGGGGTGAGGCTGATGTTGCCAGGAGAAAAATCATGTTCTATTCTCTTAATGTGTGAGAAGAATTCCCCCTAAATGGGAATTAAAGGTGCAGCTAATGTCCTTCATAAGTCATAGTTACTGTATATGATTGTTTTCTTACTGTGTGTTTCCATATATGCATGTGCACAATGTGCTTGTGAGTGATCATGAGTGCATGCATGTGTGATTATACTGTGTGTGTGTGTGTGTGTGTGTGTGTGTGTGTGTGTGTGTGCGTGCGCGTGTGCGTATGTGTGTGTGTGTGTGTGTGTGTGTGTGTGTGTGTGTGTGTGTGTGTGTGTGTGTATGTGTGTACGTGTATGTATGTATGTGTGCATGCATGTGTGTGTATTTGTGCATGTGTGTGAGCGTGTATGCATGTGTGCATGTGTGTGTGTGTGTGTGTGTGTGTGTGTGTATGTGTGTCTGTGTGTGTGTGTGTGTGTATGTGTGTGTGTGTGTGTGTGTGTGTGTGTGTGTGTGTGTGTGTGTGTGTGTGTGTGTGTGTGTGCGTGCGTGTGCATGCGCGTGTGCGTATGTGTGTGTGTGTGTGTGTGTGTGTATGTATGTATGCATGCATGTGTGTGTATTTGTGCATGTGTGTGAGCATGTATGCATGTGTGCATGTGTGTGTGTGTGTGTGTGTGTGTGTGTGTGTGTGTGTGTGTGTGTGTGTGTGTGTGTCTGTGTGTGTGTGTGCCTGTGCCTGCTTGCATGCATACATGACATTGTGTGTGTCTGCCATTTGTGAGTACACATGAATGAGGATATTTGTGTAATTGTGTGCTTTTTGCTCTCTACAGAGTGTGCATACTAACACCATATGCAATGTTGTGTGCACATAGCTTTGTACAATAATGCATAGGTGCGGTGAGCATATAATTATAGGCATGTACAAATCTGTTTGAGGTATTTGTACATATGTATGCTTGAATGCTGACATTTATCGCTGATGTAGGCATTTTGGGGAATAGTATTGATAACTTTATGTTCAGTAATCTATTTTATACTCTTTAGCACAGTAAAACCTGTGTATAATAACCAACGGTTGTTATGCACATATAACATGTCACATGTAACATGTTACACGACAAGTGATGGTGGTCTCATAGCGTACATACCTTCAGAGTGGAAGCTACGAACTCTGAATCAACAAGTGGTGAGTTTGTGAGGCTGAAATCGATGCAAGAGACTTCATCTACACAGGCATCCCCTGCAGTGAGTAGTGATATGGAAATAATGAATATAACATATTATAGATAATATGATTATTATATGTACTCTCTGATTTAGTATTATTACTCTATTATCATTCGATATTATTATCATTCAATACAATTATTGTGTCAAATGTTTACTGTATCATTTTTTAGTTTAGTTATGACTTTATTGTTTATTTATTGCAGCCCATATGTTGCAAGGATACATGTTACATGACATTTAGTGAATCAGATATGAGACTCACTCTTGAAGGAGTTCACCACAGCATTGCTATGGGCTTTTACACTGGTATCAATTTGAGGGCAAATCTGCAATAATAATAACAGTACTAGCTCAGGATGAGTAGAAACGTTTGTGCACCATGCATATATAAATTTGGATCAAGTATGTAAAGATAGTAGCTCGCAACATTTTCCAATGGCAGGCATGCTTTTTGTTGATATATAGCTTGATGCATTCTGCAACTGGAACTGGCAAACTGTAGACATAGTGTAGCTGGATACTCACCTCTCCCTGAATTTCTCGTCGTATGGGCTCATCAAATAAAGGCAGTATGAGATTGTACAAGCTCCTATGGGGCACAAAGTTATATAAATAACAACTAAAGTAGCAATCATTGTAAAGGTGTACAAAATTGTAG
>CAUJGJ010000125.1:1227500-1250000 GCA_963170055.1 Halisarca cf. caerulea
CACAAAGCAGAAATTTTATACACATGCATGTCTTTGGAGTGCTTACTGTGCAACGTTTCTCAAGGCTACCACTGGTGGCAATTTGAGCACGCAATGAGCAGAATGGATTGATACTCATAATGATACGCAGGGTCTGCACAGGAAACAGCAGACATGCAGAAAGAGAGTACATTAATACATATTACACATGCATACAAAATTATACTATTATGTATGTATAATAATATAGAGGATTGTCCCATAGGAAACTGATCATAACTTACTGAATAAATGATAACCTATGATGAAGACACTGTCATGCAGGGACATTGTTCAAGTATACTAAGTTTTGTGAAATCAGGACAATTACAACATACTTTTTACACATAGACTGGAATGTATACTTCCAAATTATAGTGGCATACACAGTCTGTATTATATCTCTGGAAAAAGGGTACTTTGTTGTATTCATGATAAAATACAACAGTTACTCTTTTGTCCCTTATAGGCTGTCCTCCTATCAAGGTTCACAATATGTATAGGGGAACTATACATTGGAGAGATGATTTTGGGACTACAAGTCTTGCATGTTCGTTGGAGAAGTCATAATATTTCTGTAATACTGTGTGTTATTTTTTGGAGACTCTTAAGCTTGTATTGGAGCAAGGCTTCACGATATATACATGCACAAGTAAAGACACTATGGAGTATCAATATACCCTTTATAGTATTATAGTGTAACCTTGCAACCATATAGAATGTGCGGATTTCATGCCTGAAATCTCAAACACTCACCAAGTCGAATGGCATGGGTAGACATACGGAGTGCTTGAGGAGACCTGTGCTGTGGTAGTACACGTAGAGTGCAGTGTTGGGCACGTACTGAGACACATGGGCATAAAATGCACAATGTGTGTATAGGGATGGCCCAACGGTAAGGTTTCCAGGAGGATAAGGGTAGGTCTTGTTGCTAGTTTTAGAGAAGAATTCACCCTAAAGTAAAGTGGAGAGGAACACAGCCTACAGTAAAACATTTTCAAAATCAGTGTAACAATAAAGAAATAATGTATTTATAACTGCTACATTGGATCTGGTATGTGAGAACTACATGACTCCTTCCTACTGTAACAGCTAGTTTGTAAAACAATTTAAGCAGATCTGATTCAGAAGTTTTCTTCCTTTGCACAATTATGATTCTTACTGGTCTTCAATGGTCAATGGCGCATAAATTCGCATAAATTATACACTTTAGGTAATAAATTAACAAATGGTAACTTACTCTTGCCCGCACTTCAGCAAAGTTTTTTGTGGTCACAAGAGAAGTAACCAAACTGTAGTCTACACAGGTAGAGCCATCTATGCATTCAGATCCTGCAAAATTAGTACATATACAATGATTAAGAGTATTCAGAGCGAGACGAGTGTAGAAGTATGATAGACTCTACATGCTGGTTGCAGTACATATATTACCATACACCTTCATCTTGACACACACATGCATGCACACACACTGTCATGTACACATACACACACACGCACACATGTACACACAAACACAGACACACTGTCACACACACATATATACACTGTCACACACGAATACACATGCACACACACACACACACACACACACACACACACACACACACACACACACACACACACACACACACACACACAAACACACACAATTAGGCTTTCAATTAATGAAGTACATACTATTAAAGCCATCCAATGCTTCAGATCCCTCTTGTTCAAGAAAACTTTCAAAAGGGGGACAAATCTGAGTGTCAGGAAATACGTATTATGCATTTGAAGGCCAGCAAAAATTAGGTGATGTAAGTCTTGATGAATTAACTGATCACCCACAAATGGACTGTGCATTACCTTATTTCCAAGGAACTGTTCAATTCTGCTCCGAAACAAGCCCAAAGCTATACTTCTTACAGCATTCACAATTCGGCTAAAAGTTAATAAAATGTCTATCAATCAATTTCTATTATGTAATTATTATAATACAATAGTAAATCTATCTGACACATATATAATACTGTAGATTGGCAAGTGCCATAAATTACTGACAGTAGTATTACCCTAATCGTCACTTCACCACCACATGACTACAATTTCTATAATACGGGACTTTTCAAATGGAATCATTTATCTCAATCTGCAGCCTGCATGAAGTTAAATGAAATTTATCATGATTATGATATTCATCACATATATACCTCACTAATCTAGATCCGAAGTTCAAGCTATCAATTTTGATTGCAGCATCACATCGGTGTACATTCACTCTGTACTTCTCCTCAACAACTTCAACTGATAAACTTGTCTTGAGAGTTACTCTTGACCTTAGTGATCCTTGATCATTGTGGCATAGTTGCACACTGCACATGATTTTAGAAATGGCATGCATGTTATGTTCCAGATCATGCAATTCAATAAGGAATGGGAGGGAGATATTCAGGTATCAGAGTGACCTTGTAGTCTGACATAGTCAATTATCCTTTCTGCCGTATAGATGCAAGAGTGAAAGAGGAAGGTTTGGCCATGTCAGAAGTATTATTATTAATAAGTATGAAGGACCTTTCAAATATGGCGTCCATTGTGATTAACAGGCATACAAAATCACAAGTTTCTCATTACCTTCAGCTTCAGAACTAATGTGACGGGTGGATGTATTTATATTTCTTCAGTGTAGGAGGACACTGAAAAGATTATTAAGATAAACAGTCTAGCACATATTATTGTTAATAGTTGTTTAAACCATAAGATTATGCAACAAGATGCAAAGACTTTCAGTACTGCATGCAACAGTAACTTTGTTGGCTCAGTGGGTCAAATATACTCTGGAAGTTAAGCAGTGAAGCATGGGTGCAATGTCCCACCGTTCCGTTTCACCCCGCTTTCCATCTCCAACAACAAATTAACTCGACAGTCGCAGTGGGGAATATTCATACAAAAATGGCGCAGCCGTTCGTGATCTACTTTGTGACCTTGCTACATATATATAGCACAGGTTGTAGGATCTGTGGGGCGACTGTGCTGCGTATACAGTCTACAGTACGTACACTTACATGATGCGCTTACAGTACCGCCAGTGAAATCTAATAGTAAAGGAGACAGCAATATCTGGTGTAATCCCGCTGCTGGATGTGGTAACTTCACTTCTGTCGACGGAGAACGCTGTTATACGGATGCTATTGAAACAAAGACAGTACCGATAAAGTATATCATTGACACTTATGTTAAACTCTAAACCTTTCTTTGAGAAGTTCGCTTACTTCGTGACTTCCAGTCCACTCCTCGATATATCTGGTAGGGTCCCGTCTCTTGCGTATTTCTCTAGAAATTTAGCGCCTATACCCCCCACTGAATCAAGAACAATAATTCAAAGAAGTCCGATGTATCAGTAACGTCTACAGTACTACTATACGCAGTCAAAGTTTAAGTACGTAGCAATTACATTGTGGATAATGTATCTTACATCTATCCAGTCCACCTCCAGAATCTGTGATTCCTAGCGCCACACCAGCGCCATCCTGACACTCACATGCAGCGGCCAACAGTGACGCCAGGACTAAGGTCTCAGCAATGTGGCTTTTCATAGTCTCAAGATGTGGTTACAAATCAGCTGTTTGGACCTTGGGATTATGTAGTTGTACCGTTTTCTACAGCCATTATATCAATGGCAATGTGTGTGTCCTGGCTGTATATTCTGGGGATGACAGCATTGAGCTACAAGTATAGAGTACAAAGTGAAACTGTGGTGATTTTGTTTTATAACAATACATGTGAAATGAAAATGAATCCAGTGCAGGATAACAAATAGGGTGCAGTCCCACTGCAAATGATATCTCACCTTAACGCTAGCTAATGGGAGCCATAATCAACACATACTATTAGGCCTATGCATGACTAACATTGCTTTTCCGACAAATTGAATACAAGCAGCAATAATATTTTGGTGCATGGACTGAATACTATCCCAGGTAAGCACATACAATGAGTTATGTTACGTTGGCTCATAGGTAGTCACCTGCATACATAGACATCCAAAATTTGCCCGGTGTCATGAATCATGCTTTAATTTACATACTTCTTGCATCGTGTTAAAAATTTAACATTACCAATTAGTACATGTATGCAATGCAATATTACATATTGTAACCGCATACAGCCAAACATAAAGTTAATAATTTTAAATATTATTATACAATCAATTGAAATCTGAAGAACCACAATTATACTGAGTAATACCTAGACATTAATTTAACCACCACTGTAACAGTAAGTATAATTTGCAGGACCATATCTACCACATCATGTATACAGCTAGTGGGCCCTCGTTTATCTGACTACATCTGTTCCCCATAAAATGTGTCAGATAAACCAGGTGTTGGATAAATCAGGTAAATTTGTACACAACTTGGTGATGGGGATACCCAGTGTGAGGATTAATTTTAGACAAATTAGTGTCAAATAAAGGAGGTATGACTGTACAGCACTTTGTTCGCGTTCAAGCACACATACACACACTGTCAGTATCTGCAAGCACTTTTACACAGTCACTAATGTGGCTTGTAAATGGTTAATAAATGGTGTGTGTTAGAGAGCAATAATATTTAATGTATAGTAACTTCAATATACAATATGCAAGCATAAACAAATATTGTAATGCCGTGTGATTATACTGAAAATGGCCGATGAATGAGTCATTTCATAATGAAAATGCTTTCAATGCCACATTCTTCAGCTTATGATTGAGTTCCTGGTACACAGAGTTCATGAAAACAGAGTATAGGCCACATTGAAACAGGCTGTGCCATATCCCTGTTATGCAGGAGAGAATGGAAGAAACTACATATTAAAAATAATTATGATTTACACATTTGAATATTTGATTGCAAGCTACCTTGATTTCGGTTTGAAAGTTCACACCTGCACACACACACACACACACACACACACACACACACACACACGCACGCACACACACACACACGTACACACACACACACACATGCATGTACGCACGCACACACACACAAACACACACAGACACACACACACACACACACACACACACACACACACACTAGCACACATGCACACACACATACACATATGCACGCGTATACACACACACATACACACACACACACACATATGCACACGCACATGCACACACACATACACACACACACACACACACACACACACACACACACACACACACACACACATATGCACACGCACATGCACACACACACACACACACACACACACACACACACACGCACACACACACACACACACACACACACACACACACACACACACACTGTACTGACCATCATGCATGAATTTTGAAAGAACAAAGCAACTTACACAAAATACGTATACAGTGACACATTTGACATACTTCATTGAGATTAGCCTTTGGGTACTTGATACCAACATGCTTCAGTTCAGGCAGAGGAAAACCTCTAGCAAGCATTTCTGCATATTCACACAAAAATTACAAGACATAGGATGAGTATAATAGCATATTAAATTCTATCTATATATATTAACAGTTTATTAGATACTCACTGTTTAACTGAGGTCTCACAATGGTTTCTGCTAAGTAATTAAACATCAACGAAATGTTAGACGTGCCAGTCGCACTTTGAAGCTGCACAGATGATAGCATTTTGCATATTATTAGTAATTCTGCATGCAAACGATGCATATTATAGTATACTATGCAATTTTGTGTTGTATGTATCTTATTATACAAAATTACATTCGATGGGTCTGGTTGGGCATACAAATGAATGTAAATATATCTGACTGTGCGTATGAGCACACATGTGAGCTTAATATACGTGTGCACGTGTGAGTGTGTTTGTGTGCGTGTGTGTGCGTGTATGTGTGTGTATGTGTGTGTAGGTGTGTGTAGGTGTGTGTGTGTGTGTGTGTGTGTGTGTGTGTGTGTGTGTGTGTGTGTGTGTGTATGTGTGTGTGTGTGTGTGTGCGTGCGCACGCGCGTATAGTGTGTTTGTATGTAAAGTAAAAGGAAAGACCATACTATTATAATAGCTAATAGACAATTATGTCAGACTCTCTTCATCAGTGCAGTGCAGTATAGATATTCCAACAAAGCAAGTATCAAATACAAACTCACCGAATTCAGTACAAATGACAAGTTCAAGAGTGGACACAAGCTGGTTTCAGCAATGGTAACACTACAATATTTAACATTTATACATAACATATAGGAAATATGTGACTCTGATAATATTATTATGATGACAAGGACTGTGTATGTGGTATATTTATAAAAGTATATGTGATGAGTCCCATCCCACAGGTATACTGGATATCTTACTTGATGGAATGAACCCTTCCTGATATTCTGTGCTTGCCTGGTCTGTCAGTGAATGCCACACCTCCAAGAGCACTAGCTGTCTACATTGAGATGATGAGTTACAGGTGTGACCATCACTTCAGCGTTAGCATGGGGTAATATGCACACTTGCTCCTCTGACTGTGCACGCACTGCAATTCCTAGAAGCCACCAAATCTGCAGAGAATCCAAAGTCAATAATAATTTTTCCACCTGTTATTTTCACAGTTGGTGCTCCAGTAGCTTTAATGAAAATTTCACTGTCCTGTACACAGGAGAATAAAGGACTATGTATATCTAGTACAAATTGGTATTGATAGTGCATGTGAGCATGTTCATGATTCAAATCTACGAACATTAATATTGCACTTTTTGTAGTAGGCATTGTCAGCTGCTCCCATTGGAGGTTTGCATGTGCCATTTCCAGCAAGGAGAAAGATTAACTTTAAAGCCTGTAGGAAAAATGAGTACCTGAAGTAGCTTGCAGCTAAGGAAGTTAGGATCATGTGCTATAGACACATGTTTGTATTAAACACACCACTCAATTAGGCCACAGCTGTATAATAATTATGTATGCTATAGCACAATGAATGCTGTACCGAGGTGAGTTCGGATGGCGAGCAGAAAGAGTGTTGCAGCATTCCACATTGAAAGATTGCATCCATTTCCGTATTGAAAACATACTCTGATGCTCTGATGTAGTATGAGCAATTGCTTGCTGGTTCAGGTGTTACAGGAATTGGTCCTGGACAGAGAATGGGTGAGGATTCTTTACGAATCAAGTGATGGCCAACAGATCTTTTTCTGCCAAAAAGGTCTAATACTATAAACTTATTGAGGAGAGTGTTCTTGGTATTTACTGTTCGTATAAGTGGTTGTGTTGCAGATGGGCGAGTTGGTACTAGGGTTTCTGTTGTTTTAAGGATAGTGTTAATTGTTGGCTTTGGAATAACTGGTATAGCTTAGTGCAGGCGTGATTTTTGGTATAGCAAACGCTGATGCTGTGGGTGGTACCTCACATCCATTAACTACATTACAGTAGAATTTACCCTGCACAAAGCAAGAAAGGAAAGTAATGAATTGTGGTATACAGTTTCATACCCATGCATATTGCACGCTGCTGTGAGTAGAATTGAAGGCAAACTATGCAAAAACCCTGCAAAAGTACTAACATTCATTAGGGTATCCACTCTCCTATACTCCAACTGACCTTGAGCTTAGAAGCAGCATAGTTATCACCTGTTACCCACGGAGCAAGTAGGCCATAGTCAACTTGCACATTGTTGTGAACACAAGTTGTTTCTAGTACAAGGAAGAGTGGAGGAAAATTTTAAATTAGTATGAAAAATATTTAACTGTTACAGCACATTGTGTGCAATCATGCACTGCAAAAATGTGCACAGTTCCTGCAGTAGATACTGACTGTTAAAGGATTGGATTGAATCATTCCCAAAAGTTCTGACTTAACTTTCTATCACTGGACAAATCTGGGGGAAACTTCAGATAGAGTTGAAGACTTCAACTATAATAAGTAAACCTATTAATGATGATACTTATCAAATTTAACCTTACTATAGGGACAAGCAATGAGAATCATGGCAGTCTAATGCATGATTGTGTGTACTTGTGTGTGTTGCAAGAAGTCTCTCTCTCTCTCTCTCTGTGTGTGTGTGTGTGTGTGTGTGTGTGTGTGTGTGTGTGTGTGTGTGTGTGTGTGTGTGTGTGTACGTGTGTGTGTGTGTGTGTGTGTGTGTGTGTGTGTGTGTGTGTGTGTGTGTGTGTGTGTGTGTGTGTGTGTGTGTGTGTGTGTGTGTGTGTGTGCATGTGTGCATGTGTGTGTGTATGTGTGCATGTTTGTGAATGTATGTACATGTATGCATGTGTGTGTCTGAAAGTACGCATGCATGAATGTTTGTGTTTGTGTGTGTATGCATATGTGTGTGTATGTATTATGCTTGACAATGTGGCTATGTTAACAATTAAATATACAAATTGCAAATTACAAATTTCAGTTGAGTGTAAATTGCGGTTTACTACGTTATGGGAGCATACGCTATTTCTTATTATTCCTTTCAGCTCATCCTTGATAAAGTTTGACAAGATGTTGATCATGGAGCTACATAATGACAAGAAACAAGGACATATTCTGTTGAATCTGGGCCTGTTTTCTCTTCATCATTAATTTTGATGTCTCTTTATCATTAAATTTAGTTAATATTATTAAATAAGTAAAATTATATATTATTCAAACCCATGTTCATAATATTGTACTTACCTCAATATACCTCCTTTGGAAATTAGCTCAAAATTAGAAATGTCTGCTGCACAATTGCTGACAGTAATATTGCCCATTCTTAATGCCCACATTGATCACTGGTCAATGTAAGGCTTGTTCTCATTGACAAACGACCCCTAGAACACGACATCCTGTCAAGATAAATACTTCCAATAAGTGTACATACAAAGTACCATATAATATGTTAATCAGCAGTATAAGTTGTGTTGTGTTTATTGATCATCAATTCCACTGAAGTATTATATATAGATGTATACTTTGCTGTTGCAAGCCACCTCAGTGTACCACTAGTAAATTGTTTCATTGTCAGGAGAATCCATATACATTTTACTATACATTTCTTCAACTGCAACATGGACATGCACGTACTGTATATTATACTGTGCTAAGACTTAAAGTGATATATGCAGTCAGACCTCACTTATCCACACACATCTGCTCTGGATGAAATTGCAGATAAAGTGAGGGAACTGAGTAAATGAGGGAGCAGCTGTATACTGTACAGTAGGATTATTGCAGATTTGTTCCAATAATAACTATACTGTGATAAGTGAGGGAACTGGACATCTGAGGTGAGATAAAGTGAGGTCTCACTGTACCATGAGCTATCAGCACAGGTTTGTCTTACAGACAATTGGCTGTGGTAAGTTATACATGCAGGCAATGAACACAACAAGGCACAGTATACTGCAAAGTGATGGCAATGCAAAACTTACCAGAAGCAGAATTCATGATCAAGAGAAAGTGACACATTTAGTGGAAAACTGGACTTTATGCCGCTTGGTGATGCTGACAGTGAGGATTTCAAAATTGTAAAAGTTCTCGCTTTAATACTAGATCCAAAGGTGATAAAATAGCTTGTTGGTGAATAATATTATTATTGTAGGTGCATCCGTGCATTGATACACTACTCACTTTGTGAAATCAGAGACACTGTAGCTAAAATCAGATAGCCTAAATGCATCAATTTTGTCTTGCAACAGACGAACACCAAATTCAGTGACTGCGGGGATATAATGTAAAGCTGACACCAGTACAAGTAGTCAAGCCAAGAGCACACTTGTGCACCCCAGCATAAGGTTCTGAATAAAAAGGTAGAAGTATAGTACTTGCATTTGTAACACACAAACAACTTACTACATCTTTGCCAACTTGTGCAGATTTTAATCAGTGACACAGCTTTTTGTTTATTCTCATGCTTATGCATTTGTGTGTGTTATGTGTGCATGTGTGTGTGTGTATGTGTGTGTGTGTGTGTGTGTGTGTGTGTGTGTGTGTGTGTGTGTGTGTGTGTGTGTGTGTGTGTGTGTGTGTGTGTGTGTGTGTGTGTGTGTGTGTGTGTGTGTGTGTGTGTACGGGCATGTGTACATGTGTGTGTGTGTGTGTGTGTGTGTGTGTGTGTGTGTGTGTGTGTGTGAGTGTGTGTGTGTGTGTGTGTGCGTGCGTGCGTGTGTGTGTACAGAGCTAGTACACCAATTTACTCATCTGGAGGCATGCAGGTGTATGAAGGTACATGTTCTCACAAAAAACACAATCATAGTACAAGTGATTTTGGGAATCAAATTTAGAACTTACTGCTGTCCAGACTCTCTTGAGTAATTCCTACCACAACTCCTGGTATGTTTGGATCAGGACAGGTACTTTCGGCTTGCGAACTGACAACCAATACAGACAAATGAAGCAATGCTTACTGTATATACAATTGCATTTGCCAACAAGGGATTCTTTGAACTGACAATGTATAAACGCTGACACTGTGAAGTATTGTGTTGGCGACTACAGGTGATAGGCAAATTTATAGTCATTTTCACATGTGAACAGAATGCTGTAATTACATAGGTGTGTCTGCTTCACTCCTCAGCTATGACTTCTGATATCTGGCAAATGAAGCCATCTTGCAGGTATACTGGATCATCAGAAACCTCACCAGTGGTCTGTTTCCATGCCCCAAGACATGAATGTAGAACTGTGAAGCTGCAACTGCAGTTGTGCCAATCTATCAATCAGATAATCTCTGTTTGAAAGGCTTCCATCATGTCAATCTATCTGGATAGAATTAGTCTCAAGCACAGAATGTCACACATACCCTATGCACCCACACCCACGCACACACATATGCATGCACGCACGCACGCACGCACACACATATACATGCACACACATGACATTGTGTACACGCGCGCGCGCGTGCACACACACACACACACACACACACACACACACAACCACATTGTGCACTTTTTTCAATGTTATCAATCATTATAAGAAAACCAGTCCTGAAGAGCAGGTAAAAGCATGTATACAGAAACAAACAGAAAAAATATTCTACATAATTTAAGGTGACATGCATGCAGGTAAAATACACTGCCAAAGATGCTCTAAAGCTGATCAAACACAGTGAAGACTTCGTTAAAACACCTGTGTGCTAGATACTATGAGTGTGTGTGCATGACTAAGCAAAGACAAAACAGACATGGTAATGAGCAACAATTTTACAAAAGGAGTGAATGATAACAAGAAACTACAGAAACACCGGCACCAGTTGCGCTTACATGTACGAACAAGCGATGACATGTCTGATCATGTCGAGCTCACATGAAAGCCTGTCTTAATTAGCCTTGGGATGGAGCAGTCCATAGAGCTGTTGCAGTCCCTCTATGCTGAGGAAGCCTCTTGAGCCAACCTCCAGGGTGATGATGGAGGTGTGATGAGTGCAAGGGCAGGCCTTCCTGAGAGTCTCATACCACTGGACCTTCCTTTCAACTGCATTAGACAGAGTAATGTTGGTCTCAAACAGTATGGTTTACTCTAACAGGTGGATCATATACGTAGTAGTGTTCCAGATATAATGATGTCTTGGCATTGGTCCGTGATAGCAATGTCCTGTGGGACATTGTACTGACCTGGGAGGTCAGCTGTGATCCACAGTTCCCTGGTGGAAACTGCATGGGACTTGAGCTTGCGCAGACGTGGTAGTTAAAGATGATTGACGGGACATCATCATGCCTGATGGTGCAGCACCTCAAGACAAGGGCCTTCTAGCGCACATACACACACATGCGCGTGCACATGTGCGCACATACGCACACACACATGCGCACGTATATATACATATGCACCCTTGCAGCAATATATTGCAATTGCCTGGAGTATGTACATTTCAAATTTCACAGTGTATAAACTATGATGCTACCACACATCTTAGCTTTGTGTACTTGATTGCATGGGATGTGCGTACTGAAGCAGAACTAAATTAACCCAAAGGTATATTTCAATCTATGTACATATGATTAGCAATTATTGTGTACTATCAATGAAACTAAGTTAAATGCAAAGTGAAAATTTTTCAAACTTATTACAGAGCATGTCTGTCCTACATAAATCCACTCTGAGTTACTAACTTAAAGTTAAATTCTACTAGTATACAGAACATTTATTTGTTGCTAGAGCAACTGAACTATATGCTGAGCTATAATCAGACTTATAGTATTCTTGCAATCCAAAACCTCCAGACTGGCACTGGGGCAATCAAGCTGCGTTGTACTTGACACGAAAGCACATTGTTCCATATCCCTACACAGAAAAGAGCCAAGGTCATATCGTTTGAACAGAGAATTGCTTCTACAAGTAGTTTAGAACATGCTTCAGCTGTGCATCATCTACTGTGGAACCCCTCTATTCCAGACACCTTGGGATGGAAAGGACTGTCCTGATTACGAAGATGTCCTCATGTCAGGAGCTGAAGCTGTACGTTCTATATCATAGTATAGTGAAGAATTTTATTCCAGGGACATGTGTTCATAATAGAGGGGCTCTGCATTCAGGTGTCTTGATTAGTGGGGGTCTTTTTAGGATAATTACAATTTTCAATACAGTAACTGCGGTGGTGTGGGCTTTTCAAGGTACTTACAATTAAACAATGCATGTGGGTTCAACCCATATTTGAACATGTATACAATTGATCCTACATCTAGTGATGCCGCACTCTAGGATAGACAATGTGAGTCTATACTGTATACATGACTTTGACTATCTTTGCACCCACCGCGCCTCCATCATCACCCTGGAGGTCGGCTCAAGAGGCTTCCTCTGCATGGAGGGGCTCCAACAGCTCTATGGACTGCTTCATACCAAGGCTAATTAAGACAGGCTTTCATTTGAGCTTGACATGATTAGACATATCATCACTTTGTTTGTACATGTAATCGCAACTGGTGTCAGTGTTTCTGTAGCTACTGGTTATCATTCACTCCTTTCCTATAATTGTTTCTCATTACCATGTCTGTTTTGTCTCTGTTTAGTCATGCACACACACTCATAGTATCTAACACACAGGTGTTTTAACTTTACTGTGTTTGTTCAGCTTCAGAGCATCTTTGGCAGTGTATTTACCAGCATGTCACCTCAAATAATGTAGAATACTTTTTCTGTTTGTTTCTGTATACATGCTTTAACCCAACCAAAGATGTTACAGTAGCAGTTGCTTAAATGTGTAAAAAAACAATTGTAGGGAGGGCCGGCGGTTAACTGACCACAACACATATACCATGTCCATTAGAATATTATACTATAAGCATGTTAATGACACGCAGAGTAAGAAAAATTTCAGTAAAGTATTTATTTGTAAAGTGTGGGACAGCAAAATTAATTATGTTTCCAGCACAATGCACAGTGGAACCTCCGATAGTGGACTCTTCCAAATAAGGAAACAGTATAACAGACCTTTCTACAAAGGACACGTCTTACAACTTATGGTCCCAGTATATAAACTCTACAGTAACGGTTACAATACATTCTGAACCTCTCAAAGAGAAGAATTTCTCTGCAGAGAACAAATCACTGACAGCTAAATTTATATCATCCTCAAAGTGTCCTTTATTTGGAGGTTCCACTTGTAAATTGCTCCTTTGTATCCCTTCCCCTCATTGTACTGTAGACGAACACACTCACTTCCTTAAGGTAAATCTTTGGGTGATGTAGTGTCACATACTTTACCTCCGGAAGGGGGAATCCCTTACCAAGTATCACTTTGTAGAAAGAGATTTACATAATAATTTCGATTATATATAGCAATTTGATGATTCAGAACAGTTACTGAAGATAGAGGCATGCATGGTCGACGTATACGTGGTTTACAAACAAACAGCTTACAGTTGATCTTAGGTTTTGCTAGTTTTTCTACCAATCTGTCAAGCAAAGATTGGATACTTGATACCTTGGAATTTTTCTTCAGCTGTGCAATTGTGATAATTGGATAGAAGTTGCGTGAAATTAAGTGATTTGCAGTGTGTAAAAAAGTTTTGCTATAAATGATTTTGAATGAATACATATATATCAAAACAAAAATGTGACAAACATCATGATGGAAACTTACCACGGCAACAATAATTGGAGACTTCAGAATAGGGCATAAATCACTATACCGAATGCTATAAGAATAATTATATACAGAGTAATAATATTAGTAATGGATTTAAAAAGTTGAAACAGGTACAAAGAGCACATGCATGTGTTATAGTTTAGTACAAATGCAATTCAATGACATAATGAAATGCATTTAATTTCATAAATCTGCATCAAATTTTGTCCTTTGTATGCAGGTTGTTGCCTTTTGGCGGTTCAGAATGTATATAATAAAACTATTGTAAGGGGTATTTTAATATTGGGACCTCAACTTGTGTCCATTGTAGGAGGTTAGTTATAATGTGTACTTATTTCTGAGTGTCTACTGTTCAAGTTTCCACTGCACGATATCCATGTATACACAAAGGCAATGTATGTCAGGTATTGTGTGTAACACATGCATGGGGACAGAATTGAGGAGTACTACTACTGTCACAGTATCATGACGACCATACATTGACAACTTCGCAATACTTACTTCAGAGTATGAACACTTCCATATATGATGTGCTTACTTGACACTGTGCGGACAGCCACATGGCCAACAGCTGTGGCCGTCTATATAATGTAATATCAACAAGAAATGGAATTGTAAGTACTGTATATTGTATAGAATCAAAATCATGAGGCATGTACCTATATCACTACTCCACATCTCATAGTCCTACAAGGGTTTTTGGGAATTGACACTATTTTAATCCCAAATCCAGTTGATTAATAGTGCATATGGATATTCAATAACTATGTTCTACAGTGAAACCTCCAAATAAAAGACACTGCATGTGGGCTGACATACATTCAGCTGATTGTTCTATGTAGAGAGGTTCTCCTCTTTGAGTGGCTCAAAATGTATTCCTTTGTGTATAGAAATTGTACTGGGACCGTAAGTCTTATCCTTTGTAGAGGCTTATTGTACTGTGTCCCTATTTGGGAGAGTCCACCACTGGAGGTTCTACTGTGTAATATGTAAATAAATTTTTTAACTAAAACAGTACTGATGTGTGTATGTGTTGAAACGAGCGAACAATAACATACAAAGAGATCGGATATGCTTATAACATTTTACATGTCCTAATATTTACCAATATCAATACTACTTACCCCAGTGACTGCACATACGCTACAGTTGCTAGACCTCAACAAATCCACTGAAAATCCAAATTCAAAGGTTAATTTACCGTTTGCTATTGTTACAGTTGGTGATCTGGTAGACTTTATGTACACGACATTCTACATACACATGAGAGAAGGAAGACACCAATACAGTGCATGGTATGTGATTCATCATTATTGGCCGCATGTACATACAATCAGCATACCTTGCACTTATCATGAATGTTGGCAATCTTTGTGTCAGCTGGTGGTTTGCACGCAAAACGACCAAGTGTGGTGATGAATTTTATTTCCTGCAAGGAAACATTGCATACATGTACATCATTCTTGTCAATATGTAAAAGCAACCGAGTAAAATGTACAGTCTTCAATGCAAAAGCATCATATATCTATCTATCTATCTATCTATCTATCTATCTATCTATCTATAATATATATATACATATAGGGTACAAATCTCATGCATAAAATGACAACTATCAAGGCGTTAGTGGGTGAATATCTGGGTAGGTGTAAAAATTGTGTTGTATATTGTACACATGTACAAGTGTACAACTTGCATTAGTGTATTCTACATATATGTATAGTGTTGTTCACTTACTGCTGATATGTCTTCAGGCAAGCAGAAAGTGTGCCTCAAGATACCAGCCTGATACACTGCTTCCAATCCCGTTCGAGCAACATAGTCTGATGCTCTGATGTAGTATGGACAGTTGTTTGCTGGTTCAGGTGTGAGGGGAATCGATCGTGGGCATAGGGCTGGAGTGGACTGCTTATGGACAACCTTTTGGCCATTCAATCTAAGATTTGCTTTTGATACCTTAGTTTGTACAGGCATATTTTGAGCAACTTGGCCATAGAATTTACCCTGTGAATGTGTCAGATGAATACAGAACACAATGACAGTTTCCTATTTGCTGTGTATTACATAATACTGATTCAGAAATAGTTCAAAATATCGATAACCAAGCACAATACTCTTTTCTATTGCCAAAGTGTAAAGTTGCATCTAAATGTCTTGTGCAGATGCATCAATACATATGCATGTATGTAGTACTACATGTGTGTGTATGCATGTGTTTGTGTTTTTATGTGCATGTGTGTATATAATATTATTATGTGTGTGTATGTACGTACATGCATGTGTGTATAATATATATCTGCAATTATAATTATAATTATTATTATTATAATATTCTATGAATGTATTCTTATGTGTGCATAGTGCATGTGGATGATAGTGTGGTGCTGGGCCAGGTATAGTGTACACATATACAGGAACACGTGCTTTCCTCCAACCTTGAGCTTCGATGCAGCATAGGTACTTCCCGTGACTACTGGACTGAGAAGACTGTAGTCCAGGTAAATGTTCTTGTAAATCTGAGCTTTTGCTGTAGGTCAAAAGATTAGTACAGGTAACATTGCTATGATTGGAAAGGATGTGACGCATGTTGGCAAACTTTTAAATGAATTCAAAACCTCTCCTCCTTTCGATTTGATGAATCCTCCCACTCGGGGACAAATCTGTATCAATCAAAATACATATATGTATGTACGTAATGCACATAAACGTACCTTATATAGTACATACCATTAAAATGTGTACATTGGATGTACTATAACGCTGGTATGACAATTATAACAAAGTGGTTTCGAATATATAGTACTCAAACAAAATCCTTACGATTCCTTCCAATGCTTCTTTCAGTTGGTCGTTGAACAAACCAGAATTCAGAAAATCACTTTAATGAGGAACAAGCTTACAATTATAGGAGATGATATTCTACTAATTAATACATATTAATTAATGTGAATATATATAATATTAATATTGCATGCTTATGTGCTTGTTTGTGTGCGCATATTATAAGTGTATTATATATATTATACAGTATGTATGACATTGTGTGTATGCATAATATGTTAGCATACCATATATAATTATATACATATATATTATATTGTATATACCTCAAATCACCTCCTTTGAAATGTATGTTAAAATTGGAAATTTTTGCTGTACAACTGCCAATTTTAAGGGAATAGCTCTTTTTGTCAACCCCCACATTGACTGTCATTGTCATGGAGATCGTAGCAGTTGATGTTGCATGGCCCTTATCACAGAAACTGCTCCACAACCTGATTAAACGATGACAAAGTATAAGATTGACATCACTTATGTCAGGTAATGAGAATAGCATGCATGTGTTTCTGTATATATAATCTAGTGAATTGCTCCTAGTGAATTGCCTAGTGTGTGGCTTGAGGACCTAGAAAGTGCAAGGGCAGAATATGTACACTGCTCTAATTAAAAATAGATGTGGTATATGCAATATGTGTATATTATTCAGAATAATTATTATTAATAAACGAAACTCACACTTTTCGGCAACCATTGTAGTTGAAGGAAGCTCCCGCATCAACAGTGACACTTGGCTTCAAGCCTGACCATAGGGTTATAAGAGAGGATTGGGTAACTTTGAACGATGTCAGCGTAATTCTGTAAGAAAGGGATTAAACATTGCAGTGCTTAGCATATTATATACCTGTGAAAGATATGCATCAATAAGTATGGCTCACTTAGTAAGTTGAAATCCGCCGTAGTTTACAGTTGGAAGGACCATACCACTAAGCTTGTTTTGAAGTAAAGACACTCCAGCCCGTGCAACTGTTATGTGTAACATGTAGAAATGGAATCAAATAATTTGCTAAGTAGAATCATAATGAAATTGTGACTGAGACATGATCTGTGATCAGTTACTGTAGTGTGGTTATATTAACATAGTCTAAGAACTTGTCAATGATCAATATTAATATTTGAAGTATATTTAGTGGTTACACCTCTGACAAGCACAGGGCTCCATGAGGCATCATATGCAATGTATGGTACATCCTCCCTCCAGGCAACGAAGTACCATGCATGCATGCATGCAGTCTAACATCCACTGCAACACAGTATGACAGCACACTGTACTAGGTTTGTATATAGCCAAAGTATAGCTTCAAATTCAAATAACTCCCACTGTGACACTCACTTTCATCTAGGCCTTCCTTTGAGATTCCTGCAATTATTCCTGGATTGTTTGGATTTTGACAAGAGTTTGAGCTTGTCACTAACTGTGCGCTCAACGCAACCAGTACAACCAAGATGGTGGACTGCAAATACATAGCCACTGCAGTCTGTGGTTAGTGATGAACGCACACTCTCCTATAACTTGGCTATAAAGTGGATAGAAATACTGTGTCAGATGTTCT
Source organism: Halisarca cf. caerulea (assembly GCA_963170055.1). Classification (NCBI taxonomy): domain Eukaryota; kingdom Metazoa; phylum Porifera; class Demospongiae; order Chondrillida; family Halisarcidae; genus Halisarca; species Halisarca cf. caerulea. Next base: position 1,245,944 of record CAUJGJ010000125.1, read on the forward strand.
TTTTTATAATTATTCAAACGTGCCATAATAAAAACTAGGAAGTTGTGATGTCATATTTTATTCTATTACACTATATAAATTCAATTTAAAGCAGTGTAAATTATAATGCAGTTTTAATTGGACTGAAGCAATACATATTTATAAAATTGGGTTTTCTATAACAAATTCATGCAAAAAGGTACAATGAATGCACTGATTTTTAATCATCTGTTAAAGTTACAGTATCTGTTACTCATTATTTCTTATTGGGCAAAGCAAACATTTTTGTCAATAATTATACAGACCTGCAGCTGGCATGGGTGCCTACAGTAACTATAATGGTCCCTGGCACATCAAGGCCATAGTATGTAGGGTTAACAATTGCATTATAACAACTGTATTAGGACTTGGGGCTTGACTTTCACCTTGTTATAAGAAAAAATTGTTGGAAGTGTGTTCGTCATAATGAGACTCCACTGTACGTATAAATTATATAATAAATGAAATTATTATGTCGGGTGTTGTTTTCAAGGGATCGAACCTTGAAGTGTATATGTACATATATGTATGTGCAAAATTTTGAATTGAGAGTAGATTATATATTATAGTGACTAATGGGCTGTCATTTTGATCCAGAATTTATCATTGTATATAACATTTAACCCCATATAGTCCAACATTTTTTAGCATGTCAGCTTGACAATGCATTTCATAAACGGAGTACCTGTAAAATTATAACAATATTCAGTACAGCCCTTCAAATTTGAGCCACAGTGTGGAACAGTGATCCCAAGCAAGCATATACATCAATGATCTGTCGGAAAACAGATCGAGGATATAAATTCTTTTTGTAATTATAAATGAATGCTTCCTGTATGGTTACATGAATAACACTATTCAGATGATGTATGTGCATTGGTCCATTTATGAACAATAAATTCCTACATAGTATCATGGGAGGAAACAGAGGTATTCATTACATGCTTTTGTGTATTGAAGGCCAAATTGAAGTGGACAATTCGATCTGGCTGCCTGACAGGTAAACTCTACATCGTTTTCCCCATATGTATATACGAAATAACATGCTATCATCCATGGCCATTTGCAAGGTATTGCATTTATGTACAAAGAATTAAGAACTGTCGTTTCCATTACACACACACACACACACACACACATACACACACACACACACACAAACACACATATACACACTCACACAAACACACGTACACATGTACACACACACACACACACACACACACACACACACACACACAAATACAACGCACTTGCGATACCCTGTAGTACTACAGCCTGCATGAAGTGCGGGCTATTGTGACCCCCTTATATGGGACCATAATATATATGGGATGACCCCTTAAATATCAGTAATATTAAGCGAGAGACCCATCGATCAGATATGGGCTGAATTCCCCCTACCATTCCCAATGGCCCCCTCATGCAATCGGGGGTTGCTCATCTGCAGGTTGCAAGCCATGAGATGAGGAGGGCTGGGCTGCACCTATAGGGAGTGGCACATGTCCACTCAACTGCAGCATGCATGCAGTGACTCCCACGTGCCCCTAAACTTGGTAATATCCAGGCTAGTAGTATCTATATTGCACCAGCCAATAACCAGCACCCTAGCTACTAAGAGCATAATAAAGAAATACTATGCCCAAGTCACAAGTAATGTTTCCAGTGCAGTTGAGGCTGACAGGTATGATTTCACCTGTAAGCTGCTGTAAGTCACAGTACGTTTTTATCCCTCTAAAAGTACCACCTGCATGCTGGCAAGAGGCATAAGCTCTCACAAGAGACCACACACACACACACACACACACACACACACACACACACACACACACACACACAAACACATTACATACACATGCACATGCATGCATGCACACAAGGCCTGTAGCCATGCAGGGGGGGGGGGGGGGGGGGCTTGAGAATCATGCACCAACCCATAAAAAATAAGTTTAAAGGGTTCTAAAGGAGTATATAGCCTTACTTAGACCCACTAGGCACCTTTTCCCTTTGCTTCGTTGCATGTTTTATTATCACTAAACGCGACCCAGAATGCTACCTGATCATATAATTGGCCTCCATTAATTTGTGATGATGTCATTTACCATCAAATTAACATTTTGTACCATGTATTCTGTAACTCATTATTTGCACTGTGGATAATTTTGAGGGTATTTTGCATTGGGAATCATGTATAATTAATGTGTGTGTGTGTGTGTGTGTGTGTGTGTGTGTGCACGCGCACGCATGCATGTGAAGGGAGAATGCAGAAATCTGCATTAATGTATAACCCCCCTCTGGAAAATCCTGGCTATGGGCCTGCGCACATATTATTTTGATGTACATATCAACATATACATATTCTTAAATAATTATACACTACAAATCCATGTCATACATATCATGGTTTCAAATCTTATCCAAGACAATAATATACATATTTCGTGCTCTAGGCAATACAGAACATAACCACCATGGAATTCACTATCAACAACACTTACATACTAATGATACAGTACTAATGATATAAAAGTGGGCTGAATGTAATACAGTACCTGTAATAATAGTCACCAAGGATAATATGCTCCTTCTTTCCAGTGTGTACAGACATTATACTAAAAACATATACTGATAAATACCTTGGTGGGAAGATAAAAGTTTAACATCTGACAACTACAGCTATCTCATGCAGCCAATATTTGTATAGTGTGCAATGAGCTTGGACCACGTGGGATCGCAACTCAGCAGCCGGGAATTCCCTGAGTGGAGTGACACATAAAAATATCATAAACAAATACACATATGCATTCAATTTGACATAAATAGTATGTGATAAGATGCAGATACTAAAACGTATTATACTGAGATTGTGGGATATATTATTTCATATTTATTTGGCATACCATATATGCCTGAATAGAAGCCCAGGCCTCTATTTTCTTCTGTAAGGTTTTGGCCTGACCTCTATTCGAGTCCGAATGTCTTTTAAGCTTCAGAATCTATTTCTCATAGATTACAGCATAGCTTAGTTTGACTGCATGAGTGCACTGCACAAATTCCTACGACCTGCCCATACGTATGTACGTATATAATATGCTGTGGGCTGTACGAATTTGTACAGTGTGCAATTAGTCCAACTAAACTCTGTCTAGCCCTATACCAGTCCTGTCTAGCCTCATGTATGTATAGTCTTATCTTTGTCTAGCCCTATATTGCCTGTCTAACACTTTGGCCGTCGAGCCCATGCCCGTTTCATAACTCACCCTTGCTCCAAGTATTTTTGGAGGATGCTTTCAATAAAATCTTTTTCACAGTTCTGTGTCAATCCTACTTTGTTCTATCATTAATTTTTTGAATGGTTTAAAAAATGTTTAGCTGATACCCAGCTTCTATTCAAGCCGAACCCTCTATTTGAGCCTGGCTTCTATTCAAAAAAATACATCTAATTATTGTCAATCTAAATACACCACATATGATAACATACCAATCCTGATGTACATGATGGATAAATAGACCAAACAGATAGATAGATGGATCATGGATAGATAAAGATAAAAAAATATTACTTTTAGAGAGATGCACAAATTTTATAGGTTTGGCAGAGGTTGTCCCCTTAGTCCAGCAAATATTTATGCCTTAAAAATGAATTAAATTGGAGCATGTGAACCCTAGCTAAGGCTTATTATATCGATCTCTGTTCCTGAGTGTGCAGTTTTCATCTATACACAGTGAAACTCAATTGCTTAGTATGTACCTCAAAGGGGCACATGATGAGTACTTACTATTCAGACATATATTTACTATGATAATCAGGGCTGGTTTATGCACATGCATGAGTTACACACGGAAAGAATTAGGAGTACTTACTACAAGGCAATGTAGTGCAGGTACTTTAAGTTACTAAGCAAGTTCCACAGTTACAGGTACTGTATAGCATGTGAACATACATTAAGTGACTCACCCACAATGATGAGACCAAACTTGCACCTTGTGATACCAACACAGATTTGATGAGGAATGGTGACAAAGCCCAGATGTTGAT